>JAMKCH010003385.1:0-50059 GCA_023653785.1 Ophioderma brevispina | reverse complement strand
GCAGTAAGTAGCATTTAATAAAACTATTTATGGAGAATTTTGGCAGCCAGTTTGACCTGGACTTCAAAAAATAGGCACCTACATTTATTGCTCTAGTGACCCAAACAACAATGTTCCAAGTTGGGTGCTTTAATCCAGCGGGTGACGATTTTTTCACTATGCTATTTGGACCCAAATTGGTATAAAGGTGCCTGGTAGCTCTTTAGTTTTAATTCTCTCGCAAACTATTGAACAATGGTTGCTGTACATAACCTCGATAAAGTTTTACCTATAACAACAACAATGTTATTATGTAACACCTTCCCCCCCGATGACATACATTTTGATGTGACCCTGTTTTCTAGGAGCTATTATTGTAAACAAGTAACTATAAAAGGGCAACACTACCAACTGTATTATTTCAACACATATCACCAGTAAATGCCCCGAGACGAAAAGGCTTGTTTTGCGATTAACGGAGGTTGGAAGACATGAGACGTCTTTAACGCTATATACTTTTTTTCAATGTTTGCAAAATGTCCGAACTACCGAAGATGCACTGGGAGAATCGTTTCGTTTTTTTTTTTTTCCTTCTTCTTTCCGTCTTCTTTTTCTTCTGATCTTCTCTTCTTCTCAATACATGGTTGTTAAAAGATAGGACTAAAGGAGTGTTTTCAGATTGATCTCTCGTTCGCCCGCCCTTTAGGTAATGACATCGTGGCGAATTGTAACAGTTTTCAATTATTGGATGATCCAAGTTTGGTTAAGAGAAAAACCGTGAAGCATTCAACGGTTGTGTGGTTGACTTCTATGCTATTGCGAATTTTGGGTTCAGCTTGCACAGGCTGTCCCTCCCCCCCCAGCCAAGAAACAACCCTCGAACAATAGTGTTTTGGTTAAAAATACGCATCGGGTCTTGTTTGCTTACTCCTTTAACACTTAAGTGCCCAAGCTAAAAAAAACTTCCGTTAGTGCCCAGTAGGGGGGGGGGGGGTTCGCAGGGACCCAACCCAGAAACCACCTTTCCTCCCGTTGGAGTTTGATCATGATACTAACACAAATAAAGGGGGTCACGTCCAGACCCACATACCCACAAAAAAAAATGAAATCCGACCTTTGACCTATGAACCTATGGGCAATTGAAATTGTTACTCTCCGAAAAGGAGTGTTTCGCACTTTTCCAAGCCTCAGCACCTCCACTATAAGGTTTTGGAACCAAAATAACTCATTATATCTACGCTAGACTAACCATTAAAATAAAATGCAAAATATAGCCAATTATACCATCTTGTATTTTTCTCAGAACTTCAAAATCGCCTTATTTTTACCATAAGACTTACAGATTAAGAGCACGGCATGACGAAATTAAAATTGATGCTATCAGCATATAAAAGGTTATTTATAGTATTAATTAATATATTAATTAACCTCCTAGGTATATATCTAAGCAAATACATCCAAATTTAATTACTTTAATTTTTTAATTAGTAAAATATCTTGATTTGTTTCACTTCCTTAAGGGGGGTTCCTAGGGACCCCAAGCCACTAGCCTAATTAAGCCGTGGGCGGATATTTTTTTGTATCCAGGAGAAGCGTATAATAAATCAGACAATTAGAGCAAAAACTCCTTGAAAAAATTGATTGCGTACCGAGAAATCCGCAAAAACTCAAATGTTGGGTACATGGACCCCCCTCCCCCTTGGCACTTAAGTGGTTAAAGCTAATAAAATAGCTCTTATTTGCCATTTATCTTCTCATTCCATTCCGATCGGTATCCTACAGATATGCTTTCCGCAAAAATGAGATGCCAAAATCAACTTGGTCGGACTTCTCTCCTGAAAAAGGGATGATTGTCCACGTGGTTGCCAACTCTGTGACCGCTCTCTATCACAGTGGTGGATGTTTGTTTTGGACGCAAAAGTAGCGGAAATGATTTTAGCACGCAAAATCGTTGGGTTAGGCAAGGCGGAAAAAAAACCCTCAAGTAACCACCCTTTTAACCCGGTAGCTAACAAATATTTTAACACTCTCAAGTACAAAAGGTTTTGAGTGATGTAAATATGTTTTGCAGACTGACGAAGCTCCTGAAACGTGATTTCTTAAGTGGGCAGCAATGGTGCCTTAAGGAGAGGGGGCACGACAAAGTTTTTGTACAGGGGTCAAATTTTTAAAGTTGATCCAATCATGTTGAAAATGTATCCCTTTTTTTTGGGTCTAACCACAATGATTCAGAAAAGGTTATGTTTGTCTAGCTACAACGTAAAGTTAAAGAGTTATAGGCTAAAAAAAAAACAGCAAAAAATCAATAAAAGGGTCATTTTTTTTTTTTTTTTTTTTAATATTTAGTTTACTATTACATAGTTTTGTATTACCCAATTTCAAACTGAGGGCAGATTCAAAATGACCATATATTGGATATACAACTGACGTCATCCCTACTAAAAACGATATCCGATCGATTTGGATGTATCCACCGCTTTTTAGCCATTAATTCCATCATAGGATGCGCCGATACTTTTGAAGCGGAATCGGCGATATTTCGGCGATATTTCGGCGATATTTCGATATATGATGCGTGAATCTAATGAATTATTTTTCGTGTTCCTACAGGAAAAGACATTTATATTACCTGTAATCTTTATCTCTTTGGTATAAGATAACTTTATTTCAACAGACGGTGGTCCGAATAAACACTTGGCGCCAAAATGTATGTGAATTTTAGTTTCTGAATTAGTTAAAAATAGCCGGCCATGTTGTAAATTTAGTCTAGGTGGCTATACTTTTACTACTATATAGTGATTGAATTAGCCTTGAGTTGTCCCGATTATTCAGAGGGATAGTGGATGGAACTGCAGTAAGTTAAACACGACCAGACATGTCGTCTCTGCATACACTTGGGGGCGCCAAAATGGGAGAATTTATAATAAATGATTAAAATTAGATAAAATTTTTTTTTTTTTAAATAAAAGTTGGTATAAATTTGGCTGTAGTTTTACTAATATATGCTATATAAGCTATGAGTGGTAATCGCAGTAATCGGTGAGATGGGCCGAACAACCGAAAACAATTTAATGAGCAAAAATGTTTAGTCTGCTTAGATTTTTGCGCCAAAATATGTGAATTTAGGAGTAAATGAGCTAAAATTGGCTACATGTAACAAATTTAGTTAAATTTGGGCGCTATTTTCACTACTATATATGCTATAAAGCTTAGCTATGAGTGGTAATCATCGCAGTAAATCGGTTGAGATGGGGGCCGAACAAACCGAAATCAATTTTAACCGAACAAAAAATGTCGTCTGCTTAGAGTTTGTTGGTCGGCCTATATTAATTTTAGATAAAATGAGGCTAAAATAGGCTACATGTAACAAATTTAGTAATATTTGGCCTCTATTTTTCACTAATATATGCCTATATAAAGCTCATGAGTGTTATCGTAGTAATCGGTGAGATGGGCCGAACAAACCGAAATCAATTTAACGACAGAGAATGTCGTTTGGCCAGATTTGTAGCTCCCAATAGTGTGAATGTAGGATAAATGGCTAAAAATAGGCTGTACATGCTAACAAATTTATTCCAATTTAGGCTCTATTTTTCACTAATATATCCCTATATAAGCTATGAGTGCTATCGCAGTACGGGTGATGATGGCCGAACAACCGAATATTTAAAACGACAAAAAATGTTAGTCCTGCTTAGATTTTTGCCGCCCAAATATGTGAATTTTATGATAAATGAGCTAAAATGGGCTACATGTAACAATTTATCACATTTGGGCGCTACTTCACTAATATAAGCCTATATAAGCTATGAGTGGTAATCGCAGTAATCGGTGAGATGGTCCGAACAAACCGAAATCAATTTAACGACAAAAAAATGTCGCTGCTTAGATTTTGGGCCCAAAATCTGTTAATGTCTAAGTGTAGATAAAAAAAAAATAATAGCTACTTGTCAATTATTTGGTTGATTTTTCATATTTAACATACTGCTATATACCTAATTTAGGCCTGACTGGTATTGGGATTGATCTTTTGGACGGCTCCGTGGTTATACTGATATTTATCGTGCTTGAAATTTCTAGCCTTGCTAAGGAATTGTAGGCCTACCTGGTTCAAGTTCAAGGGTACACACAACCATTACAACACAACGCGCCATAGTCTTTTGTGTGAATAAATGATAGTCAGATACTGGCCTATAACTCGAGTTACCTTTCCGTTTTGGAAAATACGATTAGATGAATGAAAAGAGCAGACATTTCTCCACCACATTAAAAAATTGACGATCACAATTGGTTTAGATTTTTAGATATTTACTGATTTTTATAGATGCCGTATTTCACGGGTTAACTCTTCCGACTCTAACCTCGCATGCACCACCTTGTGGTGTAAATTACGGCCGATCAACACTCATATTTCAATTTCAAATTTTCGAGGTTTTCTTTTCAAATTGTCAGTACAACCATTCAATCCTGTCTGCTAATATAAAATTTGGTCAACAAAATCACAGAATTACTAAGATATCCATCTCACATTTATACACAAAAGAGGTAGTCTACAGTCGTGATAAACCTCAAACCTCGAGGACTGCTATGGTGTGTCCACTCTAAGGTGGTGTGTAACCCTCAACCTCAATGGCTTGACTATATTCATTGCTCTGGTGTTGACATGGTGGACCTTCATCATGACTCGCCAGGTCGGCTGTGGTGTGCACCAAAATCAAAGCGCACAATTCACACCACCGATTTTTTCTCAGTTTTTGGTTAGTCTAAGCTAGTCAGTCAATATGATTATTAAAAATGGTCGAAAAATTTATGATGTCCATTAATAAAACAAAAACAATATTAAACTTGTTTTGTCGTATGCTACCAATATACGTTCTATCTACGCTCTAACTCTACGCCAATTTGCTATCTGTAGATGTCGACCTTCGTACTGCGGTTTCGGGCGGTCAAGTCCAGGCGCCGCCGAACGAGCAAATAATTTCCCTTGAGCTTCAGAGGCGGCGTTTCTTTGATCAAAAAATCGATATAACTAAATATCACGGTCTCTAATTTGCATGAAAAACTACGCGATTTCAACAATGAGGGGGTGATTTGCAAATAATAAAACATACCTTTCAAACAGCCGTGAGTTGTACAGGGGTCAAATTTTAAAGTTGCTCCGATTTAGACAAAACGTGCAAATTATTGATGGAGTTCATAGGATTAAAATAAGGAATAGCTTGACTGTCTAAAATACTTAGATACCGATGTAGGGGGCACAGCAGGTCAACGTCCATTGCATTCAATGGGGCTTGACCTTGTGTCCCCCCTACTTTCTTAAGTAAGCATTTGAGACACTCAAAACTATTCCTTATTTTGATCCTATGAGCTCCAACAATAATTTGCACCACTTTTTATCCAAATCGGAGCAACTTAAAAAATTGACCCCTGTACAACTGAAATTGACCCTTTTTATTGATTTTTGCTGTTTTTAGCCTATAACTCTTAAACCTTAACGTTGTAGATGGTACAAACTATACCTTTTCTGAATCATTGTGGCTAGACAAATAACATGGTATACTTTTCAGAACGATTAGATCAATTTAAAAATTTGACCCCTGTACAAACTTTGTCTTGACCCCCTCTCCTTAAGGCACCATTTGTGGCACTTAAGAATTATGTTTCAGGGGTCCCTGTCAGTCTGTCTACATATTTAATTACTCAAACCTTTTGTACTTGAGATGTGTTACAAATGTGTGCTAGCTCCGGGGCTATTTCGGTAGACGAGGGTTACCACTTAAGTGAACAAGGCCTTGCATTCTCGTTGGTGCATATGGGGCGTCTAAGTGGGTCCTCTTCTGAAAACGACTTTGGTATTGGAATTATTTACCAAAATTCTGATCATAGATGGGGTACATCAACACGACCACATAACAGGAAACAAACGAAATCTATTACACGGATTTAAAATGGCGGTCCAAAAACCGATTTTTTTTTTTTTTTGGACGCGCAGCAATTTCTCCAGGCCAAAAAAAACCTTCCCGAAGGACTTCTATGGCTCACAATAATACACATAAATACAATCAAATTGCTGAAATAAAAAGTGAAAGTCACTCCAGTGCGATATAAGGGACAAAATAAATAGCGCCACCAGAATTGTTATTTATTCTAATTAGAATAAAAACGCCAAGGTCGATTTTTTTCACGAAAAAATGCGCAAGTGATATATAGGCGATTATATAAAATATTGGGTTAAAAGTACTGTAGCGCTTAACCCTGGTTTTACCAAGCCTTTTTTATAACACGGTTTACCAAGGGGTGGGGTGGTTACCGCCCCGCCCCTCGAGAATGTGTTATAAAGCACTCGATGCTTATGATTTTGATACCAGCGGAGAGGTAAGGTCCTTCTCTTTCCATTGATTACAAAATAATTACTAACATATGTAGTATGGCGTCACAATGACGTCATTAAGTCAGCGAGTCGGCAACATTGGCATTTTTCAGAGAAAATAGGTGAAAATCAATCTACAATTTGTCGCTCAAAACGTAGGAATATCGTTTTTTCATGCCGTTGTCAGCTCTCATGATATCAATGACTAGTTTCAAATAAACTAAGTTTTAGAGTCATAGTGCTGCGTATATTAAAAAAGTACCATAAATATCCTTGGGTGGTACCAACCCCCTAGCCCTTTGACTTTGAGAGGCATACCTTAGCCCCGGTGAAGGTCTTGCCGCTAAAATACCCTGAAAGGATAAAAATGGTACCTACAAGGTTTTTACGCAAAGCTTTTGGCATTTTAAGCGCACAAATTGAATCGACCTCACTAGGGTGTAACCCCCTCCCAACCCCTCCCCCAACCCCACGAAGGTTAAGTAAAAAGAAGGGGAAAGCACGAAAACAAACAAATCTTGGGTGTCAGATTAACGTAACATTTTCACGAGCGCGGGTTGTATAGTGTCAAAATAAACACACCGTTTTGTTTTATTTTTCACATTTGGATAACCTCCAGTTTATGAGGTTATATTCGGCTTTAGTATTATTGTTCACAGTTGGGCTTAAAATAATAATAATAATAATAATAATAATAATAATATAATAATAATATCATATATTTGGTGCTTTTACGGCAAATTGGTTTTACGGACGGGTTGTCTCTAAGAGGATTTTGATATAGAAAGCCCGCAGTACAACTCATAACTTATCTCTAAATTTCTTAGAATAAAATGGCGGACAAATCTGATTTGATTCAATTTTTTAATCTATTAGAGTTATATTTTCCATTCAATGATTTGATTTAATTTTTTATATATACTTGGATTTATCCATAATAGCAATCCAGTTGATTAGTCCGATTGATTTTTATTTTTAAGACCTTTAGATAGTAATGAATAATGCAATTGAATTTAGAAAGCAAGAATAAGCAAGCAAAATAAAAGAAAAGAAAATCAAGCTCCCTTACTATAAAGTATGCAGCCAGTGACGATGGTTATGTTTATAATATGTCGCCCACATTACATATGTTTATCTGACGAAAGCCGTTTTCGAGAAAATCGCCATTGAAATTGTACCGGAGATTTCATGTTGTACTATTGGGAATTAAACATTACAATTTACTTTTTAATTTTGGATTATTTTAATTTTTTAGTTTTTTGCTTCTTTTTAACATTGCTGAGTTTTGAAAGTGCAATTGTATTCATTCCGAATAAAGAGCTGCAAAGCAAGTCAAGTCTGTATGTGAATTGCAAAAAAGTCGCGTTTTGCACATATACGACGCTAATTTCATCGTTATATTTCATGCGTTCAGATAGGTCTGTATGTGAAACACTCATGTTCACACGCACCAGGCAGATAACAACGCACGTATATCTGTATAGAAAAGCGTAAACAATTTGTTTTTAAGAACAGCGTTAATTATACGCTATGAAATTACTGTAATGACAACATAACGACAGTATGTGAAATCGCGATATGCAGTTTTGAGCTTTTTGATCAAAATTTCTTAATTAAATATCTCACTAATTAGGTCACTTTCCAGACTGTAACTTTGTGCATGTATAGACCATAACATTATCACTTAAGTGCCCAAGCCTAAAAAAACTTCCGTTAGTGCCCAAGGGGGGGGGGGGGTTCCTAGGACCCCAACCTAGATAAACCATGCTTTTAACCACTTTCCCATGGGATTTTGATCATGACACTAACACACGTAATGGGGGTCACGTAAGAACCACATACCCACAATAAAAAATGAAATCCGAACTTTGACCTATGACCTATGGCCAATTGAAATTGTCACTCTCCGAAAAGGAGTGGTTCGAACATTTCCATCCTCAGCAACTCCAATAATAAGGTTTTGAACCAAAATAATTCATTATAATCTAGAATAACCAATTAAAATAATCATTATTGGGGGGCCAATATACCAAATTTATCCCATCTTGTATTTTCTTTCTCAGAACTTCAAAATCGCCTTATTTTTTTTTTTTTTTTTTTTTTTTTTTTTAAATTCATGACAAATTAAAATTGATGCTATCAGCATATACAGGGTTTTTGATTTCAGTTTTATTAATATTAAATTAATTGCCTCCTAAGGTATATATCTACGCCAATAAATCCCAATATTTACTTACTTTAATTTTTTAATTATAAAATATCTTGATTTTTTCACTTCCGTTAGTGCCCAAGGGGGGGGGGGGGAATTTTTTATTTTTTTTCCCACCATATTTTTATGTACTTCTTTGTCGTTTTTAATTTTTTTGTATCAGGATAAACGTATTCATAAATCAGACAATTAGCAAACAAATTCTTGAAAAATTTGATTGCATAACGCGAAATCGCAAAAAATCAAATGTTGGGTATTGGAAACCCCCCCCCCATGGGCACTAAGGTTATAAGTACATATGCAAAAATATCTCAAAAATATTACACGCTGTTATATAACAATACCAGAAAGAGTTGGCTATAATAAATACATACATAACAAACAATTTTTTTCCTTTAATATATAAAAAAAACGAATTCAAACAAACAAGCAATAAAACACTTCTTAAAAAAAAAAAAAAAATTACAAGAACAGCTTTTAGATTTGCATGGCTAATCTCTCCAAATATATTAATAAATTTACAGTACATAAGTCAGATATAGCAAATCAGTAACCAGCTCTTACCAAAAATTCCTAAACATAATATGCATTAATGCACATACCAAATGATTAAGTGGTATTGCTTAAGGAAACACCTGCTTCAAAGAAGCTGAAAACTCCGAGCTTTTCATTTATCTTCGTACATGCCTCAAACGCACTGAGACAGGTCATCGGAGTGTTGTTACCATTGTGATAGCAATGAGCTATTTTTGGGCATTATACTGTATCTGTCGAATACTCGAACTGGCTTTAGAAATGTGGACTATGACATTAAGGTTACAATATCGCTGGATGCAATTTACGCCAGTTATTCTTCATTTTTCAAACACACAGCAAACGTTTGATAAAATAAAGTAGCATCTATCATTGACAGATTTTCAACTGATGAATTACATACTCTTCTGTATCATCCCCAACTCCTGATTGCATTTTTGCTTACCGCTTTGTTTGGGATAGTTAAAATTAAACTGTCTCTGCAAAAACAAGGTTCCCAAGTGCCATTTGAAACAAACATGCTCCGACAGGTCTATCTGATCAAAAACTGTATTCTCTTGTTTGCATGCTAAAAGGCGTCAAGTCTAACCTGAGTGTTTGTTACTTTGGTGAATGTAAAAAGTTAATGTTAGGCCATTTAAAGATGAGTGTATTTCTGCACATGGGCGTGAAACGTAATTGCTATTTGCTCTTAAATTCGGCGTATGTTCACATGTCATTATTCTGGAGTGTAACCAATTAATTCTAAAACATTGTGAACAGAGTGTAGTCTCCTATAGCCAACCGATGCTGCAATACAACCTGAGACGTCAGAAAAATTCACTCATATGAGGAAATGCTGATAACAGTCGTGTGACATGCTGGCTTTATCCGGGATATCAAGCACTACCGCAGGAAAGTGATAATAATCAATAACGGCCATAACCATCTTGACCAGATGGAAATTGTGGCACGTAAGCAAATATGGGAAGTCAAGACAGCAAGTAGATTTGGAAATACGCTGCGATAAATATTTCCAATTTACCTCGGTATAGCAAGAAAGACGGCATATTTCATTCCCAGACATATTGCTTGATTGCGGTAATTATTATAGTTCAGACAAACTGCAAAACAATACTGTCGCATGTCTTCCAGAATTAGGTGTTAGTGAAGTATATTATTATGGCGTTTGTTGGAGGCACTAAGGATATGAATATCTTACACCGTTAAATATACTAGCCGTCGCCTAATAGAGCAATTCTCATTTGTGTGGTGGATGTGTGGTGTGGGGGGGGGGGGGGGGGGTTGGGTGGCGTGGGTGTGTGTGGTCGTTGTGTATGTGGGTGTCTCTGTGTGTGTAACAACACGTCATATGGAGTCGGTTACCCACCCCTTGGATTTTCCGTTTTTACATATTTTCTATATAAAGTATAGTATGTGCATACGAATATCGAGTGTACAACGACATTAACCAAAAAATACTGGCAAGTCAACAGTATAGGGCACTTCTTCTTCTTGCACCAAGTCATTGGTCATGGCTTTGTGGTGGGTCAGGGATTTATTCAGCTGTGTAAGCTGATCCGGGGCCGCGTGTATCCATGATACGGACGCTCCTAAAATGGGCCACTTTTGAGATGTGGCGGATTCTGGCACTTAATACGTTGTATATATTAACTATAATATGGCATTCTTAAGAGCCAAAACAATGCATGAAAATCTTATATTTGTAACCCATTTGAAGGAGAAAAAAAATAATTTCGTCCATTCTAAACTTTCTTGTTTTGTGGAAAATTGAAAATTTTGCTTCCATGCATGCGAATGTTTATGATAGCATTAGTTAGGAAAACTTCCTATGTAAAATACAAACCCAAAACATTGAATATGGAATTGTTCAAAGATAGGTTGCATGACTAAAAATCGAAAAGATTAGTAAACACCCGTTTATTTGGAACTGCAAAGCCTTGTTATGTCCATGCGGTTGAAAAGATGTCAGGCGGTATAGACTCGTAATCCCCGCCCACTTTAGGGCAGGACGTTTCACATAGTAGTCCCAAGTATGCAAATGAGGCGGCATTGCCATTGATTCCGTCTGTTTTGAAAATCTTATATTTGTAACCCGTTTAGGAAAGGCCCTTAAGGGTATTGTTCCCTCCAAATCCTCTCCAAGCCCCACGTCTAAGTGTTGTTGATGGCAGGTTTTAAACATGTTATGATCTTAATTGCTGAAGGTTTTAACAAATACTTTGCTCATGTTCTTGTAATTAATTATGGTGTAAAGGATCATGCAATGTTGAAATTGTTTATAATGTATGTAGTATAATACCAAACCTCGTCTTACCTTACATGTATTTCTGTGACTTTGTGAACAATGAAATCTTGAGTATGAGTGCTAACAAAGCAAACCGGGCTTGATATATAAGTTGCAAAATCCTTAAGCTCGCCAGGCCTGCTATTGTGCCTAGTTTAACCTATATCATGAATTTATCTTGTATACGGGCGTTTTTCTAATGCCTGGAGGATGCTAATGTTATTCTCTCATAAAGGTGGCGATCTGAATAATACCAGCAATTACCGGCCGATTTCCATTCTTTCTTGTTTAAGTAAAATTATATCGAAAGGCTGTTTTCATACGGCTAGTAACTCATTCCTCAGTGATCTAACCTTATCAATGAATATCATCGGGTTTCGTCCTTGTCATCTACACAACTGCTCTTACAAACATGGTCGAATGATTGGTTAATTAACCCTTAAATGCCGTAAAAGGAACGGGAGTTGCTTTTATTGATCTCGAAGGCTTTTGCTACTGTCAATCACACTATTTTGTTAAGGTAAGCATTGTGACATCGTGCGTCAGATTTGTACTTAAATGTTCCACTCATACTTAACTGGTAGAACCCAGCGAGTATCTTTTAATGGCACACTTCCAGTGCATGTCCCGTTACACAGGGTACCCTCAGGAGTATTTAGGGCACTTTTATCTTATTCTTTTTATCAATATATGAACAATGTATTAGTCATGGCAAAATTTCAATGTATGCAGACGATACCACCCTGTCTATTATTGTTTTTTGATGCTGGATGATATGTCTAACAAGATGAAGTATGATCTTGAAGCAATTATGGATTGGCTTCAAACAAATATTTATTCTTAATAGTGAAAAAACTAAGATTATGTTGATTGGTACGAGTCCAAACTTAACAATGTGAAGGCTAACGATTTTTCATTGGTTTTGGATGGTTGTGATAATTGAGGTGGTAAGAAATGGTAAATGTTTTAGGGTAGTGATTGACGATGAACTCGTGGCATAAACAGGTAAATAATGTTTTCAAAAAGTGTTTTGCAAAATCCTCTTATAAGGAGGCTTAAAATAACCATTCTTAGACGTTGATACTCTTAATATCTTGTTCAAAGCCCTTGTACTACCTCATTTTGACTATTGTAGTGTAACTTGGTATGGCGTTATAAAACTAAACTAAACTTGATGTTTTACATAAAGATGTGCTAGAATTATTCTTGGGGCTAATTATTTGACACCATCCGAATTTATGTTCAATGAGCTTGGATGGGAGCGTCTGACCGTTCGTAATGATTATTTCAAAGCACATTAGGAATGTATAAAATCCCTGAATCAATTAGTCACCACGTATCTGATTAATAAATTTCGTTACGTTCGCGACAATCACAATGTTCATGTCCCAGCCAAGAAGCTGCTGGACAGCTAGCTCTACCCCTTTAACTCATGGCCATGACATATTATTATACATCTTCTTTTATGTACATGGTGGGTTAAGTTATGGAATTATTCGATAGTACTGTAAGGATTCGTGCGTTTACAATCTTTTAAAAATTAAACAAGTAAACCTTAAAAAAAATATTTTTAATTCAGTAAATTTCTTTGTTACATATTTACTGATGTTAATTTTTTAGCTTTGTGTATTTTTTATTTTTATAGCTTCAATACCTTTGTTTTCCTTGTTTACTTGAGATTTTACGATATATCATTTTGTTTATTTTGTTGTGTGGGATTGGGCCTATATTTGAGGGAATGTTTTGCTGGAAATCTATTGCGTGTGGGTGTGATGTTTGGATGTGCAGGTATTGTGTGTAGGGAGGTGTACGTGTGTGTATGTTTTTGTATGTGAATTGTGGTGTGGTGTGATTGTGTATGTACGTGTGTAGGTTTTGTGTTCGTGCGCGCGTGTGTTTGTGCGTGTGCGTGTGTGCGTGCGTTGGTGTGTGTATGTTGTGTGTGTGTGTTGTGTGTGTGATATATTGTGTGTGACCGTCCGGGTTTTTTTGTATGTGTCTGCATTCATTCACATGTTATTCACATACTGTATAATATTTGCTATATGCGTAGGCCACTATATTATTTTTAACCTATTTTGTTTTTACCTCTTTTTGGTAATTTTATTATATTGTTAAAATTGATTTCCGATTGAAGCCCAAATTGATTGGTCAAGCTATGAGTTGCAAGAAATATTGGGCGAGCGCAGTCGAGCCCAATATTTTAAAACTCATACGAGACCAATTAATATAGGGCGTAAAATCATCCAATTTAATCATTATCATAGTTTTGGATCCGATATTTTTCAGCTCACATGGACTCACCATAAAACATGATAAATAGTGCGATTAAGCGATGCTTTTGGAATGTGTTTTAAATTTGTATATAAATTTATTATGTGCAATTAATCTATTTTTTGGGCATATTTTAATTTTGGTTTACATCATATGTGAAAATTGTATGTTGTATTTGGGTGTAATTTAATTTTGTGTATTATCTCATGTGCACCTATTGTTATTTGGGTGTATTTTAATTTGTATATTATCATATGTGCAATGGTGTGCAGGGCCCCGTGTAAGCACGGTCCGCTGAATCGGCTAAAAACCTCGGGTAAAAGATAATTATAAATACATAATAAAATGCCTACGTGTGATGTTTTTCAGTTGCGGGCAGACGGAATAATAGCAATACCATCATTTGTACCTTGTGACCCTTCTAAGTGAAATGTCTACCCAGTTTGGTTTGAGCTTGCTTCGTTCGCGATTAAAATAACTTTGAGTTCTACTGTGAGTTAATAATTTTGACTGTATATTTCATCATTTCTTGAAAAAGGAAACTAATGTGAACAAAACTCATGGTGGATATGTTGCTTGGTAGCTGTGTCCAAATAACGCAGGAGCTAGCACACATTTGTAACACATCTCAAGTACAAAAGGTTTTGAGTGATTAATATGTTGCTAGCCTGACAGGAACCCCTGAACATGATTCTTAGTGCCGCAAGTGGTGCCTTTCCAGAGAGGGGGAAAAGAACAACATTTGGTACGGGGTCAAATCTTTAAATTGATTCAATCATGATTAAGAAGCCACCAGATTATGTGTCTAACCATAAGGATTCAGAAAGGTATGTTGTATATTACCTCATATATAGACCCTGTCATCTATTGGTTAAAGTGGAGGCATAAATTCAATTAGCTTCAAGAATTGAACCAAGAATGAAACGTTATGCCCTGGGAGAGCGGGCATAGTTCATGAACTAGGCCCGGGACACCTCTTACAGCTTAAAAGACTGACGTACGAAACTATGATGAGTGTCATATTGGAAGCTGGTGAAAGAGATCGCATGTTTGCATTTGACGGATAGAGCCGAACCAGCTGGAATCTGGCCGAACTGACAGTACGGAGTAAACAAATGTAGTGCAAGTCTGATGCAGGCTTGGCAAGGAAATGGCTGAATCGCAGGACATGTATTCATGCTATGAGCTGGTAGAAGATGGCACAGGAATCAGAGATGACAGCTCATAGGGCTAATACCAACACGGCAGGTAAAGACATCGTGAGATATTCGAGGATTATAATTGGACACCGATAACAGGCCATCTGCAGGCCGTGAAAAAGTTGCTGCATCGGAGTTGTCCGCTCTTGCGACAAAAAAATGGCAAGAAGTCGAATACGGTGATCCGTTTTGGACTCAACATCACTTCCTGAACACAAGGAAAGGTTGATTGCTAATTCTTCATAAGTTTTGGACCCTAAGTTACACACAATTGTTAAACCATGCATGCATGCCATGGCTACACTACACATATGATAATATTTATAGGCCGTGTTAAGCATCATGGCTTAGAAATGATGTCATTTAACCCAATCAGTTGACAATAATATCTATATATATCGGTATATAAAATCACAAATATGACTGCTTTTTATTCGAGACATGGTTGAAAGTATAGGCCCTCGGTGATCTCGTAACCATACTATGACCTTGCGGGCCTATAGTAGTTGCAACCATGCCCCTCATAGCAGTCAATATTTATAAATATGTAAGCCTAAAGTTTCAGAGGTATAGGCTAAAAAACAGCAAAATCTATAAAAAGGAGTCAATTTCAGTTGTACAGGGAGCAATTTTAAAGTTGACTCCGTTTGGATAAAATGGTGCAAATTATTGGTTGAATGAAAGATGTGAAAGATGATAGAAGGAAATAAGTTCGAACTATTACTTGTCAAACTGTAGCGATCAAATACCAAAGAGAGAAAAAATGGATACGGAACGGTGCAGTAAATCCTCTGAAATTTCACCCATAATTCCGATTTTGACGCGGAAAGTAGCCATCGATGATAGAATGGTTTATTGCTACACAATCCTTCGATTGCAACATGTGGGCAAATTTATGCAGCTTCTACCACATGGTAAATTACAAATTCCAATGATTCAACAACCCGGCTGTTTCTCAAATATTATGACGTCACGCAACGTAATTTAATGAGCAGCCCTCAATAGGGCGAACGAAAGTGTCTATACACAGTGTTCTAAGTGCCAGAGTATTGAGAGAATCAGGCGATTATAACTGCGCAGACAAGCAAATCAGTTACTCGCCGAATGCGTAACCAATGTCATTATGCAAGCATCATACTCTCTCTCTCTGATTCACATGGAGTATATACATTCTGTGTAATAAGGGCCGACAACACAAGTGGTTTTACTATTTTGTTACGGATGATACTACATTTGTAAGCATAATACTGATCAACTATTGTATGTTTTCCTTACATTTGTAGATGTAATTACACATGTTACTTACTTTGGCACCCATACATAAATACCAATTTTACTTGCAGAATGGCGAACCGGTCGAAAACTCTTTGATTTTGGAGAATTTGCCTACAAATAACATTATAAATAAGCTCTCACTTATGACGCACTATGACGTCATAGTGTTTGACTTGAGTTTTTTGTACTTTATTTGAAGAAGGACATAGGTAATTACAAGCTCATATAAACAAGCTGATATTTTCCCATTTGATTATGACTAATCAGGGGGTACCCCCTTCTTGTTCGTGAATTTGTAGTATAGAAACACCTTTGATGAACGAGGTTAGTACTCCTCGTCGCGTCATAGTCGTCCTTCTGGATTTTCGGCGGCGTTTGATACTATGAAACATAAAGCGATGCTTGAACGCCTACAATATCGATTGGCATCACCGGGGCTCGTTTTTAAATGGGTGAATTCTTATTTTCACGGACGCGGCGCGAAGAGGGGTAATCCAAAAAAAAAAGTGTAAATAAATTAACCGTTTTTAATGCAGAGAAAAGACCACCATCTTTGTTATATTATATTATATAAATAAAGGGACCTGAGCAGTGGTTTCAGTTTTTCATTTTTCAGTGGAAACTGATCAAATTGGAAATCTCCTTTTCTGGCCAATTGCGCCCATGTGTTTTGTGTGGGGGGATTTTGCGTTTCCCTTGGGGTTTTACATCATGAGTTCATAAGCATATAATTAACCATAACAATAAACATTTATAATCATTTTAATCCCTACTCATACCCATTCCACTGATATATGATAATGGTATGTAATTGCTTCTAGGGGTGTGATAATAGACCCTATGCAATAGGCGCCATGTTGCAGGGCAACGAGAAGACACATACCATGACTACAATACATCCAACTGTATTGAATTCCAGAAATGCTCAATTATACAGGTGGTATATTATAAATTGTATGTAAACGCCAAATGTTTGATGATTTCTATACACTGAAAAATGGCTAAAACTGCCTGAGTGAAATAGGGTTTAGTTATATAGGACAAATGTTCTACTACTAAGTTGTGTGTCATGCCATTGTACTTTTATAAGCACTATCTTAAGAAATCGGGTTGAGTAGTGTGTGTTTTTTTTTGCTTGTTCGTGGTTAGTAATCAAAGTTTTACATGCTGAGACCGATGGCTACTTTTTCAATAATATTTATTTGATTGCTACACCTTCTTGACAGTCGATGTGTCTGGTTTGTCAGCATTGAATCTTGTCTAATACGAAATCATATAGTGACCCAGAATGTTGTAATCTGGCCAATTGCGCCCATCACAATAATTGATTGAGGTTATAACTATGCAAATGTTATAATAAAAACACAAAACACAAACAAATCAATAGATGAATATAAATAATGATAACAAAATGAAACAATAATGACGCACTCGGGTTTGACAAGAACTGTGTGGAAGTGACAACCTAAATGTCAAAATTACACTCCAAGAACTGTTGTGTGAAGTGACAAACTAAATGTCAAAATTACACTCCAAGGTTGGACTTTTGTGACATCAATCTCAGCAGAAAGCAATCCTACTTACCTTAAAATGATTCACGTATTATTTTTCTTTCTTCGTCATGCACTCTTCTATCATTTTCTTAAACTTTATATCTCTAACACTTATAAACGATTTTGACCAGCAGGTCACAACAAAACCGTTATACTCGCCCGGCGCCAAACATGTCGTATTACCAGAAAGGGGTTCAAATGTCAAATATGAATTAAGGGGGCCAGAAAAGTCATTCGGCAAAAATGCTAATCCTGCATTTCGAAAACTATGGCAGTACAGCGAACAAAAGTCCAACGTAATCATGCTTGTGCACTCCCGTTAGTGTATAATGAGGGGTCGATGTGACCCCCCCCCTCCAACCACGTTGCCGGTGGATTTTTTTTACCAAAACTTGATCATTGATAGGGTACCTCAACACGACCACATACAGGAAAACAAATGGAAATCGACTGTACAGATTTAAAATAGCGGCTTAAAAAAGTGGGAATTCGCACAAAATGCTGAATTATGCTAATCAGCATAATAACACCATGACCGATTTGATTTTTTTCTCAACAAAAATATGCGCAGCAGATTCTTAAACCCTAGTCTACCTGAGCCATTTTTTGTAACAAAACTCCCGAAGGGGGGGGGGGGTGACCCCCCCCTGTGATTTTCGTACTGAACACGATTCCTGTAAATTTGGTTACCAAAGGATAGCTTATAGAGTTTCGTCTTTCCAGTGTACAAAAATAAGTACTCAATCCCCTTATGACGTCACCATGGACGTCATATGTTGAGGAAAGTACGAAAGATGAATATAGGGTGGAAAATGATTATTTTCGCAATTGGACTCAAACAACGATATTATAGCTCTAAAATGATTTGTATATTATGTCATAATAAAACAGTCGTTTTCCCATCAAGTAGAGTCAAAAAACCGCATGAAATCTGTTTTTCAAAGCTTTTTGGCGAAAAATTGAATTTTTTCAATGTGGTGTCTATGGAAATGAGGGGGGGGCAGTTGTGCTGACATGCGAAACTTTATGACGCTCATTGTGACGTCACTGGCTAGGACGTGGGTACTCATTGTGTATGGAAAGAGGAGGGACCATAGTATCTTAGTGGTACCAAATCAAGGTGTCTGATGATGTTCCGGTGTTGTGTTAGGCATGTTGGTCTTCTTTCGGAGGGGGGGGGGTTGGTACCATCCCCCCCCCCCTATCGCTCACTTTGGGATCACCCTGGATCTTACCTGTACCCGGTGGGGATGATTTTGTTTTTCGATTATTAAAAGGAGCGGAACATGTCAATTGCAATACATTAAATAATTTGGCACCAAAAAGGGGGTTTAGGCAAGGCCGGGGAAAAAAACCTGAGGGGGGGGTTGGATACACCCCCCCCCCTTCGGTAGCTGAGGGTTAAGGCAATTAACTGAAATATGGGCAAAAACAAATTTACCCTTTAAAAAGGCGCCACTACTGAAAGCCAATAAGGGTCACGGACCCCCCCATACACTTAAGTGTTAATAACTTAAAAAATATGTAGTTTCGACTTTTTGCACTGTACGCTCATTACTTATGGATTGTAAAGAAGAAAGTGCACTCAAAAAAAGAATGTGTTTTGTGTTTTTTTGTTTTGTTGCAGCTTCGTCAAGCAATTCGGCCTAAATTTGCGTAGTTACAAATCTATTGCTACCATTTCATCTCTGTGTGCACCTCAACATGGTGAACTGGTAGATGCGACTTTGTTGATTCAAGGGAAAGGAACGGAAAAATCAACGCGTGTACTTCAAAAACGACTCTTAATATGCTTCCTTACATCTAGTCGACATTCGTGGGAAATAAGACACAATAATATATTAACACTTACGTGTATACGGGAGGGGTTATGTGGATCCAACATTTTGTTTTTTCGTGTGCCATTTTTAAGGTAAATTTGTTTTTGCGCCAAACTTTTTATGTAATTGCCTAAAATAATCAGTTGCCATATTTTGGTGCAAAGAAAATCATCCCGGCCATGGCGTTATTATATTTTAATTAGCATAAATGAAGAGTGTGGTGTTATTCTAAATGTATTTTGCCACCTTTAACTCGTACTGGAGTATCTTTTTTTATGAGCAACTTTTAAGGGAAGAGTCCTACGGGATTTTTTTTTTTTTCATTTTGGGGCGATGAAAGGGAAAAAATTGAGATGCGCGCTTGTAAAAATGTTTTTGGACGGCAATGGGGACCTCCTCCCCCCCCCCCTCTATAATGTACACTAACGGGAGTGTGCAGGACCTTATACACTTTAAAGTGGTATAATCAATCATTTCCGTCCTGTGTATTAATAATTGTCATTCGAAGCTTACGACTGATGAAACACCCAAATGCTTTTCCTGTTAAATCATGAATGTCGTACGATTTGAATACACGTACATGGACGCTCTGACATGCTTTAAATGTACTTCAAGCTTGTTGAGTTTAAGAGTTTTCCATTGGTTTGTCACACAAAACTCTTCAGCCAGTCGAATGGTATGACTGTAGTTTGATGGAACCCCGGCGCTAACAGAAAAGTAGGTCGCAAAGTTCGGGGATCGTAGCAACATATCTTTGCAATATTGACATAATTCGTTAACGATCTGATGAAATGAACATACGCTATCTTAAGTAAAAACAGATACGCAGAGACAAAACAGCACTGCCTCCCGGTTTTTTTTTAGAGTCAGAGGGGAGAGATATTCGCAACCCAAATTATATTAGATAAAGGGAAAGTGGTTGGTTTACCTGACAAAGCTAATGAGTTGCAAAAACTTGGTATAGTACCAGGAGCCCAGCCAAGTTAGGTGCATGTCAGACGAATGGAAAAGTTCTTACAGGAGTGCATTAACCCTGTGTGAAATACAAACAATCATTATGATTTCACCCATTACAATAATCCCAAAGCGAGTTCAATATCCGCGACCACAAGGATCAATCACATTTTCGCATTCAGTATACTGAAACTGAACAACTCGAATTACTCGAAACTCGAGGTCGGGTGCCCCTCCTACGCTGCTGATGCGCACGTTCCTATTGTCGTTCGTTTTGAGTGCCCCCCCCACAAACTCTTCTCCTTCCTAACAATGCTTGGACCCAAGCTCTTGTCCCCACCCTCTTTCTGGCCCCAAGCACGCAACACCCCCCCGTGCCCTTCTTTAGCTTTCCCTCCTTCGTCTCTTGTCCCGTACGTTGTGCCCCCTTCCACTTACCGCAGTGATTTCAACTGATTTTTTGGTAGGTCGAGATTGGCAAACATTTCCCCCCCAACAACATGAGTTATCGTGGGGGGGCCTTGCTTTTTCGGGGTCCCCGGCCACTCACAGGGGCGGTCAATTTTTGAAATATGCTCCAATCGTGTTGCCAGTATCCAGTTAATAGTGTAATATAAAGGATTCCCAAAAAAAGGTTATGTATTCTACTATTGCGGCCGAAAAGGTTTGACGTTATAGGCTAATTAACAACAGCAAAATCAATTAAAAAAGATAATTTTCAGATGTACAGGGTCCAAATTTAAAAATCACTCCGATTTGGATTAAAAAATGGGTGCAAATTCTAGAGGGCGCTCCATAGGATACAAATTCCCGGGCATAGTTTAGAGTGTCTTTAAAGCTTAGTCACCAAGTAGGGTCCTGAAATTGCACCTTTCCTTTCAAATCGTACTGGGGTAACTTTTTTAATTTTAAATTTTTTTTTCACTAATGGAATGTATGATGTCGGTAATGAGCAAAATTTTATGAGAAGTCCTTGGGATTTTTTATTTTTAATTTTTATTTTATCTTGGATATCTTAAAAAATTTAAGCCTATTCCACCGTTACATGATCCATATGGGCCTCTTCAATAATTATGGGATAATAATCATGATAATAACAGATGCGATTGCTGTAGTTTCCCAATGTAGTGAACATGCACTTCTCCAAATGCATGGTAATCATGCCTTGATTACATTTCAACGTGATTAATCCGTGACAAACATGCGCATTGGAACAGGCTAATGACATTACCTGTGAATTAATTATATATACCGATGACAAGAAGCAATATTGGGATTTTCGGAGAGTCGCAAATTCACTCCCGGCCGTCTCCGACGATGCTGTATTGTTTATCTTCCAAAATGGAGGAGCGACCCGATTTCTGAGCATGCGCATTGTACTGGTGAATCGGCCTTATTTTTCCATGGAATATGGATAAGGTATACAACCCTCTCAGAATTAATGAGTATCGAAACGCCCCAAACAAATAAACGGTTTAATGAACTGACAGGATATATAAAATACCATACTATAATTCAGTTACTTGAGATGTTGTTTGCATTTTGCTGCTTCCGCGCAAATTAGAGATATGAAGAAGGATGTGGTCTAAATAGTACGTATAGGTTTACGATCAAACTGATCCGTAGGAGGATAATGTCAGCAATTTTCTGTTAAGAGGTATCTGAGTATTGGTTTATCAGCACTAATTTTGATGGTGCATTCAAAAATTCGAATTGTTGTTAAAATCTAAAGAATTATTAACGTCTGTCAATTTCTCATGTAAACCACCAATGCAAATTTTATATAATATATTTATGAACATAACTCCTAAACTTTTTCAAGGATATTTATTTGGGGTTTCCAATATCCAAAAATAATTAATTTTGTAAGTTGATATTTGAGCTAAAGAAAGAGAAAAGCAACAGCGTTGGTAATGAAAGAAAGCGTTGCTTTAAGAAGTTCTTTCTTAAACCAAGCGATGCTTTCATTAACCAACGCGTTGTTTCATCATTACGCGTTTGTTACCAGCCAAAACGAGAACAAAAAATGTGATAAGGAAGCGCCTGATCAGACAAGAACTTTTAATTTGAAATCACTCTGTGATTCAGCAGCTCGTCCGCTCACGTGATCCAAAATAGAGGTAGCAATACCCTAAAGCCCTAGCCACCAGTGCTGAAAATTGTTTACCACCAAATGAGTCCCGATAAATTCCAGGAAGTTGGAAGGACATAGCCGGATAAGGAGAGAGGAGGCCCTCTTAATCATCATAGTTATATTTCCCACATCACGTTTGAGTTGGTGGTTTACAACTCCTTTAACCTGTACGCAATGTGTTTTTTGATCCACCAAATACATTGTATCAAGAAACATGAAAACCAAAGTCTGAGAAACTTCAGGGGCCATGCTCTCTGGAAAAAGCAAAGCTTAGAGATATTTCCTCCATTCCACTGACCATTAAGAAGGAAGAAAAGGGAGATGAACTGAATTGGGTACATAGTGCCCTTTGTTATGGAGCGTGTAAGTGACGCCTATAGAAATGTCGTTTGGTCCTCATGAGCTACAAAAGAGGACTACACGAGGCAGACCCTTAATAACAATACCCAAACATTAGTTATGCTACTGAATTGGATTTATATACTGTCTTCACCACAAGGCGACTCAGGAATCAACACAACGGTCCGAATAAAGCATGGCCAATGTCCGCGCTATTTATATTCATGGGCAAGCTAGCTAGCGATTCGTGAGGCTAATAAAATCACAATTCCACTGGCACAGTGCAATAGCTTTATTACCATTGTATTGAGCAATCGGCGATCACCCTATTTTCGTATTGATTTATGAATGCATGAGTCAGCGTTGTTACATGTGCCGGCCATCCAAGACTACTGAAACTGAGCCCTTGATAGACTCGCATGCCTTACCACATAGTGATGTGGTCTGGTATGTTTAATAGTTGTTGTTGTTTGTTTATGGCAAATTCCATTTAGTTGTCAGGCCGCCCAGAAACCAAAAATGCAAAACTCGGTCTTTTCCCCACGCACAACAATGCCACTCGTGTACTACGTTGTTAATACTATATAACAAAATCCTGGCAAAGCGGCATCCGTGTCTAGGGGGGGAGGGGAGGCGTCATATTTGGAAATTTCAATTATCCCTTGAAGCATGTATTAGACTTGACATAAAACCGTCTTTTAGGGAATTATGTAAAGTGGGATTTTTTTGAAAACCGGCAAAAGTTTTAAAATTGACCAGTCTCTTTAAAATGTGGGACGGTTTCAGTTTCATCTGCCTAATGAACCTATCGAGGGCGTCTCATGTCCTTATCACGTTGTTGCTCTTTACTTTGCTTGTGTGAATCGTTTAAAAATTCAATCTAACTCATGAAGGCGTTGATAAGCCAACCATAGGAGTAGTGACAAAGTAAACGCGTTGCTTTCAGACAGTGATTGATAACAACTCGTTTATTCTATCAACGCTGTTTTATAAAAGCAAAGCGCCCGCATTGCTAAGGGACCATATCAATACTCAACCGGCGGGCGTTTTCCGGTTATGCACGGTTCCAGGAGGGTTCATTAATCCGTCAATCTTTGACATCCTTAATGCGATTAAGTAATTCAGGGACACTCAAAGATTGAGGCCGCGCGAACAGGGCCAGACCGGAAAAACGCCCGCCAGTTGAGTATTTGAGTATTGAATACGTCCCTAATGAAAGGCAACGTGTGCTTAGGGTTTCACACAGCTAATTAGACTGCCTATACTTACACCCTATCAGGAAACTTTCGTTCTTCACTATTATGGACGGGCCTAACCCTGTCTTAACCAAAGCCTTCTTGTAAAACGGATTGGCCCAGGGGGAGGGGGTTGGTACCACCCCCTGTCGAGAATTCGTTATAAAGCATCCTGATGCTTATCATTTTGATACCAGTGGGTAGCTTTGGTCTTCTTTTTCAGTGATACCCAAAAATAAGTACCAACGTATACATAGTATGGCGTCGTCACAAAATGGCGTCATCAGTGCGAGTTGTAGCGACACTTAACTGGCATTTTCCAAATCGGTGAAAATCCAGTTTGCACTACTACAGTTAGAATATCGGATTTCATGCAGGTCTCAGACTCTAAATGATGGCAAATGACTAGTTTGAATAAAGAATAAAGTTTTAATAGCCATAAGTGCCAGAATATTTTCAAAATTTACCATAAAAATCCTTGTGTGGCAACCACCCCACCTTACCCCTTCGACTGGACGGCATACCGTACCCCGGTGAAATGGTGCGACCTTGAGCTTTAGGTATTTTCGCGCACCGGAGCGAAGTTTCACGGGTCCCCCACCCCCTTGTAAGACGAGGGTTAAATATTAGGTCTTCTCAGAAGATTTGATACTGTAGCCTGCCAGCATTGAGTGGACAAGGCATCCGGTGGAAGAAAACGCACCTGACAAAAATTCACGCCCAAACCGGACTAGAAATAGATCTAAGCATTTCCCTTGCAGAAAGAGATATATATATTCGGCCCTGCAAAAAAAAACAAATAAATTCGAGTGATGACACTTCTGATTTAATAACTTCTTTAAGTGGAACCCTAAGAATGATATATAGCTGGGCAATTGCGTCATTTTAGGCAATCAAAGTTTTTTGTAGTGGTCAACTTAGGTATGTGGCCCACTAATTCTAACAATGCTGACCAGTAGGGATGGGGAGGAATTAGAGGTGTGAAATCTTCGCCAACCATCGAAAAGTGAAAAAGCCACTTGTTGCTAAGCTTAGCATCCAATCAGGAAAGTGGAAAGGACAACGAGTTGCCAATGAAAAGCAATACGCGTGTTTATTAGCATCACATTGACTTTAATTTATGGATGGTTGGTTAGTAATTTTTTTTGGTAGCTAAGAAGCGCGGGGGTTTTCTGAAAGAAACGCGTTGGTAGGAATGGAACACATTGTGGCCAATACTTTATGACCTTCTTGTAGTCGCTCTAAAGTGGTTAATATTCACTCTGAATTTAGGAGTGTGTCAAGCCAGATTCTCTGAATATCACTTGTAAAGCACCATACCACCTGAATGGGATGACCCGATTTAGTTTAGCAAATTGATTGAAGTGACCCATTAACCACATACCCAACGGAAAGTCGCCCATAAGGAAAGAATGACGCCCTATATAGATTCATGAGGAAGATAAATTTGAAACATTCGAATATTAAAGCTTCATGCTATGTTACCTTGCCAGTTTAAAAAAAATACAACTTCACATAAATTCCCAGAAAATCGCTTTTCTGTAAATGATAATACAGGCTTGATCGAAGGTAATTCAAAATGTCCCTATTAAAACACGTCCCCAAGAACCGCAACCACATGCCATTATATTGAATTAGCCACAACAACACTATGGACGAAACAATGTTTCGATGTCAAGGAGCTACTCTCCCGGGGATTAAATTAAAACTCTGATCTCACAGCGGCGGTGTCGGTGCTTAAAAAACACCAATATTT
Organism: Ophioderma brevispina; assembly: GCA_023653785.1. Classification (NCBI taxonomy): domain Eukaryota; kingdom Metazoa; phylum Echinodermata; class Ophiuroidea; order Amphilepidida; family Ophiodermatidae; genus Ophioderma; species Ophioderma brevispina. The sequence continues at coordinate 24,141 of JAMKCH010003385.1, read as the reverse complement.
CTGTGCGACGACGCGGTAAACCATTATGTGCAAAAAAAAACAGTGAATGCATGCGGTATGGGATCGACCGGGATAATCACGATCATCGCAACATTTTCATGGAGCATTTGAAGAAAGCTATTTCATTTTCCTCGTCCCTTCGCGCTACTGCGGGACCCGATATGTTGACCGGACACTATGGACAAGTCGGACATCTTCCTGTTTCCTAAATTGCTTTTTTGAAATGGAGGCCGTGCTCTTTAACTTGATTTTCTAAAGTGCATTTGCCCCTGGCAGTTCTCATACCTTTGTCATTATTTCTCTCGATACAATTAATATCTGCTCCTAGCACATAATGTGGAATAGAGTTCTGCCAAAAATATTTTGCAGAAGAAAAAGAAACGAGAAAAAAAAAAAACTTCAATGATGAAGCACACTTGGGGACGTGAGGTCAATGATGAGAATTGGGTGCTACCCCTTTCGCTCCTTTCGTTTTTGTGGCAAATCTTGTTGTTCCCGTGCCCGGAGGAAAAGACGGTCCAAGAATCCGATACATGAATTGTCATCTTTTCGCCAGATACCGTGTTTTTACGAGGGGATTATTCTTGCTCCCGGCCACTATGGCTACCACTGTTAACAATCTGATTGCTTGGTTTATTATTTATTTGGCTTTGAGGTTATAATATTTCATATCATTCTCATGTATTTTGTATAGATTTTGGATACGAATTATTCATTTGAAAAGACGCACATCGAAAGATCTTGAAACGAAAAATTAATTGGCAGTTTCACGACTTGAAAGATGCATTACAGTGAGGGTATGCTTTATGTTGATAACTCCATTATCGATTTAAAACATGATGGTTTGAAGCAATGACGATGTTTCAGAACGAATTATTAGAACTGTAGACACATTTTTAGGATGGGTGGGGAGGTTTCGAACGCTTCCATCATCGCTATCAAAGACCCGCTTTGAACTAACATTAGTTTCATTCACTTATGTTGGAAGGATACCATTATGTAACTTGGACATAGAACAAATGATATTAGCTGAACACTCTAGTAGGTGCGAAGTCATGTAAAATGAATTATCTTGTCATGATTTTTATGTGCCAATACAAATGTTGGTGTGTCATGCACTATAGAAAAAAATCTCTGCGAAAAACCAACCAAAGCACTTCAAAATGGATTTTTGTATTACCAAACGTTTGATTGTTGTGGTCATAGTGCAGCTTTCCTTAAACCCTCGTCCTACCTCAAGCATTTTTGTAAACAAAACTCCGAAGGGGGGGGGGGGGGGGTTACCCACCCTGTGATTTTCGCTATGACACACCCGATTCCAGTTAATTTTGGTACCACTGATAGGTCTTAGGGTTGCATTTTTCCATTGGTACCAATAAGTACTTAACATCCCCTTATGACGTCAGCATGACGTCCTGTGAGAAAGTACGACAATACTACATATAGGGTGGAAATTTGATAATTCGCAATTTTTGCGACTCAAGAAAACGACCTTATCTATAACCTAAAATGCTTTTGTCATTGATATAAACTAGGTTCATTTCCTCAGTAGAGGTCAAAAATCAGCATGAAAATCTGATTTCCTACTTTGGACAAAAATTGAATTTGCAATGTGATGTTGTATATGGAAATGCAGTTTTGATGATATGCGAACTTTATTGACGCCTTGTGACGTAATGTAGGCATGTTGGTACTATTTGGTATCCAATGGAAAGAGGAGGACCATAGCATCATTGGTACCATAATCACGTGTCTGTGATGTTCATGTGTTGTGTTAGTCATGTTGGGACTTCTCTTCCCCCCACCACCCCCCCCCTTATCATCACTTTGGGAGTCAACCCTGTATATTACCTATACCCAGTGGAGTTTGTTTTTGGATTAAAAGGAGCCGAAAATGTCGATTGACAATACATAAATAATTTGGCACCAAAAAAGGGGGTTTTGCAAGCCGGGGAAAAAACCTGAAGGGGGTGGGGTCGGTAACACCACCCCCCCCCTATCCCGGTAGCGAGGGGTTAAAATAAGGACTCGTTCAAGCGCCCAGTTTTGCCCTAAAGGAGGGATGCCACCTTTGAAAGACGAGATAGTTCATCGGGAGCCATAGTTCGGGTTCCGTAGACAACAACGGAATAAGCGTGAAAAGCATGTGCGTACGAGTCAACTGAATCGAGTTGTTTTCAGGTAATTAAAAATTATTTACCGTTTTGTAGGTGGCTATGCGTCCGTGCGGACATGTACTTATAAAACTTCTAACCGGGTCCATATGGGACACAAAAGGCCAAAACTAGCCAAACCCAGCAGGCCAACGATAAGTTTCCAAGCGCAAAAAAAACAACAATTTTCCTTGACCAGAGTACACCTAAGTATGATTTTTATACAAAAAAACATTTACAGTGATATTGTATTTCTACACTCACTCATGGCTTGTCTTTTATACGTACACTAACTAACGGTTGGGACCCTGTCCAGTAAAAGGCTTTAAATAGATGGAGATTTCGATTCGCATTTTACCCAATATAAAGCCAACATTTTTAAACGGAACTTATCTTTCCTGTTTTCACACATATGCGTATAATAAAGTCGAGCCGTGAACCCATCATTGCTTCAGTATTGATTTCATTGTCAGTCATGATCATCTTGGATATAGTCTCAGAAAGATCTAATTTGCTACCGGTGTAGGTTTATTGCAACAATTTTGTAGCTTAAATTAAGTATCTCGGGGGACTAATTTGATTGTAACAATATGTCATCATTTGGTTGCTGCAATTGCAGGGGTCACGTTTACAGAATGTCTTTAGATAATGGCGAGATAAGAATGACACTGTACCGTGCAGAAGAGTAACTATAATGACGTATTTTTCATTCTTGCTCTGTGTGGTGATTGTCAAGAACCTAATCGTTGTTGCTAAGTTTATCGTCATGTGAGTGCAACAAAGTCGTAGGAACTGAATTTTTGGGCGAAATTGAGATATTTATATAATATGACAAAGTTGTTATTGCGCTTGATTTGAGATAACTTCAGGTGACAGTCCTCAATATTGCAGAGGTTATTAACACGTAAGTGACCCAAGGGGTTTCACTCCCGTTGGGCCAAGCGGGGGGGGGGGGGGGGGAACCACTTTCCCGAGAGAATTTTTGTACGAAATTATACACTATTGTGAAGGGTCAAAGAAACCCAATCAGCAATAAAAATGAAATTTGTTATATTGGGCTGCAAATTAGGGGCAAAACATTTTTTTTTAACACGCGAAAAATGGGCAAAAAGACGGAAATTTCAAAATGAGCCTTGCGCTTACATCAAACTTTTGCATGCAAAAACTTAATTTTATGTTGATATACAATTCTAGAAGACCCAAATTACTTATAGTTAACACAAAACCAGCAGTTTTCGGGAATCCTGTATTTTTTATGGGTGTTTGCCAAATCAACGTCATTTCCCATAGGAGTTTGTACGTAACGGTTTGGCAACGTACATGGTGAATAGTTTCTTGTCAGCACATAACGGGTTAAGATTTTAATGTTACTAAGAATTGTTACCTACATGTATGTTGTGAACTTATCAGCACAAAATTGCTTTGGTTCTCGGTTTCTGATTCTTATATTTAAAAAATATTCTACATGACTTCCGTTAGTGCCAAGAGGGGAAGTCAGGGGACTCACTAATTAATCATTAACGGCTTGGCCGATTTTAATTTTTTTTTGGTATTGAAAAGAAGCGGCATTTAAAAGTTTGACAATTACAAAAAATCAAGCGCGGAAAAACCACGCGTGTGTAAAGCGGCAGCGCGAAAAGGACAAACAAATGTGAGGGTCCCTATAGGACCCCCCCCCTGGGTCATTTAAGTGTTAAGCTACATCGGCTAATTTGGGTGTAGATTACGAATAGATACGACTTTGTGCACTCAACATACGATATACACCTCTAGGAGACTCAACATACTTCGGGGCTTCCCTAACTCATTTTTGCCTACTACTAAGATTGGCAACGAATTAGGCGGTACGTTTGAAACTCTTTTAATTACTCTTTGATGTGATAAAGGTTATACTGTCAGTTGCCCAAAGGAGAGGCATAATTAAACTCTTGCCTAAAAAAGGATAAATCTTGATGTATCTGGAACAATTGGAGCCCATTTCACCTCCTGAACGTGATTATAAAATCTCACAAAGTCGCTTGCAACAACGTATGAACTTGCTTGCCGCGATAATAACTGTCATGATCAGACCGGTTTTTAAAGGGTCGCTATAGGACGAACTGTTAGATTACCTTTCGATATCAATAAATTTTACAGATGTGAGAATATTCTGGTGTTTGCTTTGTTATTATTGTGTTTGAGAAGCATTTGATCACCATTAGTTGGAATTGATAATAAATATTTCGGTAGTAAAATTTGGTTTTGGTCTAGATTTCCGAGGATGGATTAATTACGTTTATATCACGAGTGAAAGTTGGGTATAAATATGGAACGCTCTCAATTTTTGCGGTTTTGTCGCTTCATATTTTTTTGAATGTTCAGAACTTCTAAGCAACTCAAACCGTGTATCAAGGACAAGAAAGGTATAAATATGTCTCTTGTATTTAGTGGTTGATTTATGGCAGTAAACAGGAAACTTGGCAGCGTTTGGAGACATTTTTAGTATTTTGGTTGCATCTAAATTTATAATAACAGCCGATTTATAGGCTTGGCACGTTTGAGGAAATCCACTGTTGTTCATTGTGAAAATGAAAAGGGGGGGACAGTTGGAATTGGTCAAACGATTCAATTTTCATTCGGGTACTGCATATCGTTCATGATATGCAAACATTGATTGATCCGTTAACTTCATAAGCCGACTTGTGATATAAAGAAAAACCCTGCAAATGTGAAGATGAGAAATCGTAATCCTGTTGGGGTAAGCTTCCTTTGATCAAAACTTTGCTGTGTCTAAGCTTGTAGATCCTTTTTCAGTATTTCCAACCACCTTGCGCAATTTTTTTTTTCAAGAGCTTGATAGTAATTTGGTATAATGTTTTGTGGAATGGTGGTGCCTTCAGACGATTAAGAGACTGACATGATATTATTCACAGGGAGCAGGGAGGTTTTTTTACGTATGCGGTTGTAGATCATTTTGTAATGTTTAAAAATTGCCGGTCAAGGGTTTTATGATAAATCCAATTGCTGCTAATTGGAAATTGTTGTTTACAAATTCACTAGGCTTGTTTGCGATGATCTGTATGTGAATGTAATTTCGAACACTGAGTTTCTTTCTATAGACCGTATCAAAGAACCCTTTTGTAAAAGATACCGTGAAATGCTGGGGCCACCATTCATTTAAGGAAACGGAATGGACCAATAATTCTCAATGAGATTATTTGGTGGAATTCTTATATTAAAATTGATAAAAAGGGTTCTTACTGGAAACACACGGTTTTAGGATTGGTATTGGGTATATAAAAGACATCATGTCGGATAATTTTGTAATTTTTGAATGTTTAAACAGCTGCAGGAGGACATTCTCTGCAATCTAAAACTGATTCCAGTACTTAAAGACTTCATGATAAGATAATGGCCACGGCCCCACGACGGAGCCAAACGGGCAAGGAAATGGTGTGAATGCTAAGTGGTCGAATTTATATTGTAGAGTTTCCTTAGATGCTTTGGAAATGAGGATTAATGCTGCTTTGAAGTTGTCAGGATCAGATAGGTGTTATTTTGTGGGTAAACATTTCCGGTCCCGAATGGTTTGGGAGACGAAGGAGAGGTTGTAGCGTTTTATTTGTTGAGGATGGTTTAAATAAGAATCCGGATGGATTGATGATTTCGTGATGAGCAGTAATGCGGTTTTTGTGTAGAGGTTTCCGATGGGCAGGATAGTGACAAGTCTTGCTTGTGAAAAAAACGCATCATAAAACGTCTGATTTTCCTTCTTGGTGGTAAGTGGGTCGAGATCTAAATCTTTCACCATCTGAGTGGCACTTCCTGGCGTTTTAGTCGTATAATCGCTCAAGATGAAACATGCTGCTGTTTTTTGCACTGCTTCAAGCTGGTTGGTGTTCTTTTTGGTATGCGGGTCCCAGACGGTAGAGCAGTACTCGATCAATGGTCGACAAGTGATCGGTATGCCGTAAGTTTTGTTGATTTATTGCATGAGTAAAGGTTTCTCTTATTGAAACCTTTAAAGATCTAGGTAGCTTTCATGCAAATCTCATGTATGGTTCTGTTCCAGTTGAGCTTATTTGAAATCGATTCGCCCAGATAAGTGTGATTTTCTACTGTGGACAGTTCGTCACCCCCGCTGTATAGTTAAAATGCTCGGAGAACGCTTGGTGGGTTATTCTATAACAAAGCATTTTTTGGAATTAAATTTCATGTGCCACTTCCTCTCCCACCCAAAGTGTGTTAAATCTTGTAAGTTGTAATTGGTCTGAGTCTAGGTTATTTTTGATTTCACGGTTAGATGACGCAGTCGTCTGAAAATAGGCGTACCGACGATTGAATGTTGTTAGGTAGGTTGTTTACAGGACCAGGAGGAACCGCAAGCGGTCCAAAGCCCCGTACCCTGAGGGACGGCATAAATAACTTCAGACCAGGCCGATTCCTCGCAGCGCGAACGACAAACTCTCTGATGCTGATAGCTGCTTTTGTCCAGGTCAGGTGCGTGCTGTTAACCATGATTCGGAGTTGATATAAGTCTGTTGTGAGGGACGACATCAAAGGCTTTGGAGAATCCATAGACCATGTCTACCTGGACTCCTGTCGAGAGAATTGCCAGTCTTGTACTGTAAGAATGGTTGTGTTTGACAAGAGGGGCCTTTGACGAAAAGCATGTTGTTATTTTGTTGTTGTGTGTTTATTTAAAATTGTTTCATGAGATTAGAAGTATGATGGGTTCGAGAATTTTGTGTGCAATGGAGATTAAACTGACAGGGAGATCGTTGGATGCCAAAGTTCTATCGCCTTTTTTGCAAATGGGGAAATGTTTGACGTAACCAGAAATGGAACTCCCCCTGTCTAATAGATTCTGAAAATAAGGGTGAGCTGAAAAACGGGGGCAATTATTCAGCTGCCCAATTCCAGTTTCTAGCAGGGATCTAGTGGGACCAGATGATTTGTTGGGCAAGATTATTAGAGAGTTGAGGAACACCATCAACAGAAATTAATTAGATCAGGCATAGGTGGAATACTAGAGTTGCCAATAGGCATGGTATATCTAAGTTTTCTTGTGAAATACAGGAGGCAAAAAATGGTTCATTTAAGATTGTGGCTTTGCGTTGGTATCAGACTCTAATTGCCGTTTCTGTTAAGGGCAGGTGAATGCCAATGGTGTCTTGTGATGGCTTTTGATGATGTACTATAAAATTCTTGGGAGGACCAGGCAAACATTTTTATGTACACCCTGTATGAGTTCCTTGTCAATTGTGGGTATTTTCCTAACCGTGTTGAAATGATCATAACTTTGTATTTGTGTTGAGTCTGCGAATGAGGATTATAAGCACGTTGTTTAGTTTTTTGAAAACGTTTCACCTTTGGTTGATCCATGGTGACTTATTACGTTTAAATTGGTTTGGATGGAATAAAAAGGTCCATTAGCTTCTTAAAATGGCTTTCTGAAACCCATAATATAATGAATTAACACTTGATTCATTAGTATTACTGGAATTGGAATTGAAACTGGTCAGCCCAGTTTTTCAAATGTTTGAAACCTTCATTGTAGCTCTCCATATAAAAGGTCTTAGTGGGAGTTTGCTTTATGTACATAGGTTAGTGATTCAGATAACAATTGGGATGCCCTGTCGTGATCACTAATCCAGGACAACCCATGACGATTCACAAGAGTGGGTTAGAAGTGAAGAGAGTCCAAAATACTGTCCTTCCTGTGGGGTACGCAAACCTGCTCAAGATTAAAATCTTCGCACTATCCACACATTCTGGTGGAGTGGTTGACGTAACCACCAGGGGACGGGACGGCTACAGATCCAGTCCACATAGGGAGTTGAAGGTCCCCACCCCAACACTATTTGGCCTTACTAGAGTTTTTTATTAAGTCTTTTTAGCGATACGGAGGGCATTGCAATATTCAGGAGTGTTACCAAACTTGTGGGATCGATAAAATGGAACCAATAGTGATGTCTTTGGTCCCTGAAATTTTAATGGTAACCCAGATGACCTCGCACTTGGTATCTAGTTCAACACGGTGAGTAGCAATAGGTATTCCGAAGGTAATGAGTACACCACCCTTGGAATTACCTATCACTCTGTTCTTACGGACAACTGAAAATGCGTGGCAATAACTCGGCCTAATTCCACATCACTATCAAGGTCTACAAACTCATATCTGCCTTCCTAGAAATGGACAAGATAGCATTAAGATTACAATGCTCATGTGACACCCTGGATGTACGGTATGATTCAATTGTTTGCCTATTGGGGAGTAAGACGTAAGAATAAAAAATAATTGCGTTAAAAACAAGTTTCTGGATATTACCGCCACTCCTCCTATAGAATTCTTGAGAAAATGTTAAAATTTAATTCAAAGTACAATCAAAATTGGTCAAAATCTTTATCGTGGCTTATAAATGCGCAATAGATTAACAAAACTAGAATTTTCATTTAAATTTCTCCATGAGGATTATTGATACAAATGATTTATGGTTCTAAAATTTCGATGGTGCTATAGATTTATGACTGTAACTTCTGTGGCGATGAGTGTCGAGTTGACTGTGTAGCCCTTTTCACTGTAGAATTGTCAAATCCTTTTGGATACAGCGTGGATAAAAGAAAAAAACTCAAAATGTATGACATTAGTTACAGTATGGAAAACATCTTTTTTGGTTTTCCAAAGATGTAATCCTCCACTTGCAATCAATTAGTATACTGCTAGCCAAGCAATTATTTATATAAGTGTAAAATTACAAAAAGCACTCCTAGATTTTTTTTTTAAAACTTTCTACCAACAATATGACATATGTACAATTCAAATGGAAGAAGTAAGTAATTGCTTCAAAACAAATAAATTACCGGTTCATTATCATAAATGGGAGTCTTTTCATCGGGTCAGGTTAGGTTTTATGCATTTGATGCATTAATTGGACTGTTGTGCATTGAGCCGAGCTACTGTCGTACTATATGATAGGGATGTGATTTTCGGTATTTCTGGGATTTTTTCTTATTAAAATGGAAAAAGTGATCTATGCATTTTTGTATTAGATGCATTGGAAACATCAAGGCTGGTAAGAGTTTATATGCCAGGTGTTCAGAACCGTGTACAAGTTGGGGGTGGGGCCCTCTAGGTGTGCCCCCAAAATTATTGGGCTGAGAATTGGTCGTTTTAAGTGACCACTTGTACTATACAGCTGTATATTTATTAAAATTATACGGTGCATTTTTTATGGGGCAACAGACTTTAATTATAGGTAGATTTTGTATTACCCCCACCCAAATCATCCAAGCATTGAATGGATAACCAATACAAATGTTGGTTTGGCTGGACACATTCAGGATTTTTGCAAGGTGTTTTTTTTATGTGTTCACTTCGTCATGCTTGGGGTGTTTTGGGGATATATTTTGGTATCAGGTTAATTTATAGCCCTTGCGTGGTGGGTGTTCCATATCTGATATCTGTATGATTTTGAATGTAGATTTAAAGATATCTTTCACTGGATGTCATGTGTAGTTTTTATGTGTCTCTGTAGGTTTTAAGGTTTGATTTTTTATGTGTGATAAAGGGCAGTAGCTAAAGAAGAAAAAAAAACAAAAAAAAGATTGGGAAAAGTCTACGGGAAATGGTTCCTATCTGGGGTATCATATGTTTAACACTATACAGACGAGGACGTTTTAATTTTAAAAATGTGGGAGGACAGTAACTAAAACACCCAATGGTTCGTATTTCTTTGTTTTATGAGTATTGTGTCTGTCCCGAACTAACAAAACTCATAATTCAGATATAGCCCTGGCAATAAAGAAATAAAACACATGGCTGCTATTAGAACATTATGAATATCCACAAATAATTTCCTGTGCTTTATTCCGTATGGTACTTTATCATGATATTCAACTAATAACTTTGTGAGCACGAACGGTTTGTAAAACAAGTAATCATAGTCCGAGGTATCATAGTTGCGAGCTCAATAGGACGACGACGGGATAAAGAGTAAACTAATGTGCATTGTGAAGGACGTCCAATATGATAGTGTTCCGGACGGTGAGCACGGAGGGAGTGAGGATCTATCTCCTGCCACACTGATTTTTTTTAATACTGACTCATAGCTTAAGGTTGTTTTTTTAAATAATTACTTTATGCTACGTATATGGTGTGTGTCATTTTTGCCCTTTTGCGAGTTATGAATGTATGTTTCTCGCCATAATAGTAGGGTTATGAACGAGAATCCATTCTAGAAGTTTGGGGAAGAAGGTTTGAGAACGTTTTTCTATAGTTTGGAAGATGTTGCCTAATCAGGAATTTTTGGGTCGAACCTCTGGGGAAATGTGGGGGGCGATCTTTGTAAATAAGGTGGGTGTTTAACTAATTTGTACGGGTAAGATTTGAAATCAGGTAAACTTTGGGTTGATAATGGTACACAATGATTTGTCTCAATCCTATGGATTAAAAAAAGGTATAGTTTGTATAGGTTACGACTTCCTTTTCTTTTAGTTGACTCGGCTACGCCCTGATAGTTCAAGGTCATCTGGGGCAAAAACAAAAAATACAGCGCTCGATGTTGTGAAACCCGGTTGTCAAATTATTGCCCTGGGCATACTGAAGCAGAAAATTAATTTCAATTCTTTGGGTGACAGCTCTGTATACAATTTGAGGTCAAGTTTTGGTGACCCCTATAGTTCATTGTTACATTTTGCCCATGAATTACGAAACCAAATGCCAAACATTGTAATATAAGGCAAGACGAACAATTTGACACCAGTTTCAACGAAATTGGAGCACTGGGTAACGTTTACCCCCAGGATGGCCTTGAACCTTAATAGGGCTGTACTTGTTTAACTAAATGTCGGAACCTGGACAAAACTATACCTTTTTTAATCCTTATAATGAGACAAATACATTGGTGTACATTAAAACACAATTTGACTTGATTTCAAATTTACCCCTGTGCAAATTTTACCCCCTTATTTTACAAAGTTCCCACATTTCCCAGAGGTTGGACCCAAAAATTCTGATTCAGCACCCTTCAAACTATTGAAAAACATCTTCAAACCTTCTTCCCCAAACTTCTAGAATGGGATTCTGATTTATAACCCTACTATAATAATAACCGAAGCCATAGATAGAGTGAAGTTGTAAAGTGCTCTGTAACGTCTCAATTGTTTTCATAATTATGTAAATCTTTGAGTACATATGACATTATTCTATTGTAAATATAAGGTAAGCCTAACTCGAGAATTTAATAATATATCACTACCATTGTACAATTAGCCGTAACCCTCGTCTACCGAAGGGGAGGGGGTCCCTTCAATTTTATTCCCTGGCTTGCTAAAACGCCCTTTTTGGTGACTAATTAGTTAATGTAATTGTCAATTGACACCCCCCCCCCTTTTCATCCAAAAACAAATATCTACAGGGGTATAGGTAAGATACAGGGTGATCCCAAAGTGATGGATGGGGGGGGGGCCTTCGGGACAGAAGAACCAACATGCCTATCACAACACATGAATATCATAGACACTTGACTGTGGTATCAATAGATATATATGGTCCTCTTCTTTCCATTAATACCAAAATGAGTACCAACATGCATATCATTACGTCACAATGACGTCATAAAGTTCGTATGTCAATTTCCATAGACACACAGTGTAGAATAGGGGATAATTCATTTTATTTTGCCAAAAAGGTTAGGATTATCAGATTTCCATGCGGTTTTTGACTCTACTTGATTGAAAATGACTACTTTTATAATTATAATGGGAGCATTTTAGTGCTATAATAAGGTGTTTGAGTCGCTAAAATTACGAACTATCAATTTTATACCCTATATTCAGTATTTTTGTACTTTTCTCAAAATATGACGTCATGGTGACGTCATTATGGTGACGTTGGTACTTATTTTGGTACCAATGGAAAGAAAAAACTCTAAGCTATCTTATGGTACCAAATTTACAGGAATTGGATGTTCAGTAACGAAAATCATAGGGGGTGGTAACCCCCCCCCCCTACGGGAGTTTTGTTACAAAAAAAGTGGCTCAGGTAGACGAGGGTTAAGTCGCCCATAGCCAGCAGAGTCTTTTATACACTTATTATTCTACTGTGTTATAATTACAAACAACAATCAATAACTATTCATACAATCATAAAAAAAAAAAAAATCACGAAGGGAAAAAGATTAGGCATTTATTAAGTTTGATAAATAACAATCATAATATAGTAGGTTTAGGAAATAAAGTAAAGCATAAAATATAAGTTGTATATATATATATATATATATAAGTAAAATATATGATACGTAACCAAAACATATCCAACAATAGGTGGCCATTCATTTGTGTGTTTTAACTTTAAATTATATTTAAAACACCTTGTTGCTGTCAATTAGCCATATTTTATACTAGATTGTGGGTTTTAATTTAATACAAATTTATTATTTTGTTAAATTTTAAAATGTGTAAATTGGTTGATGAAAGATGTATCCTTAAGTACAGTGTTTTTCTTAGTCATTTCCAATACAACGAGGAAGTTGTCCACTAGTTCATTTTCCATAGATTAGCGCCATAATTACAATATCTGTCGTCAAGTTTTTGCATTTTCATTGAATCTTGCAAAAACTTCATATGTCAAGTACGGTGTTTTCTTAGTCATTTCGAATACGAAGAAGTTGTCCACCAATTCATTTCCCCTAGATTAGCGCCATAATTACAATATCTACTGTCATGTTTTTTGCATTTTTTATTAAATCATGCAAAAACTTCATATGTCAAGTTGTCGTTATGCTTGGAATCTAAATTTAAGATCAGAATTCCCCTTGCCTAAATCAAGCCAATCCATATGTGTCGTTAAAAATCTCATCCGCATATATCTATATTTATTAATTGACAACCTTTTACAATAGTGTTTGTGCTAAAAAGGCATTTTAAAAATACGTTTCAATTGACTTACGTATTTATTGACTAAGGTATTGTTATCTAATGACAACACTAAATTTTATTCAAGTGTTGGTATTTCGTTTGAATAATAGTTTATTAATTCATTTACTGGGAAAACAATGTTAAGGAAAGTACGAAAATACTGAATATAGGGTGGAAAATTGATATTTTGCAATTAGCAGGAAAAAAAAAAAAAAAAAAAAAAAAAAAAAAAAAAAAAAAAAAAAAAAAAAAAAAAAAAAAAAAAAAAAAAAAAAAAAAAAAAAAAAAAAAAAAAAAAAAAAAAAAAAAAAAAAAAAAAAAACCAAGGAAACCACTTTCCCGACAGATTTTTTGCACGATATTTATACCACATATATATGAAGGGTCGTTAGACAACACCAAATCAGCAATAAAATGAAATTTATTATTTTGGCTGCAAATTAGGGGCAACGTATTGTTTTTTCAAACCCGCGAAAATTTGGCAAAAAGACGGAAAATTCCAATGAGCCCTGCGCTTACATCCACATTTTTGAAAACTCCTACTCTAGAAGACCCAAGTTGCATACATTTAACACAAACTTGCAGTTTTAGGCAATCCTGTATTTTTTACGGGTGTTGCAAAAATACACGTGATTTTCCCATAGAGTTTGTACAGTAACGGTTTAGAAACATCCACGATTGTTTGTTTTCAGCACATAAAGGGTTAGTTATTTTTAATGTTAGTAATAATTGTTTACTTACATGTATGTGTGCACATATATCAGGGGAAAATGATATAGTTCTTTGATTTTTAATAAAGGATGTCGATTTTCACTAACAAATGTTAATGTTATTATGTTGATATCGGGATAGTTGAAACTGGCCCAAGAGGTTTTCAAATGTACCAGATGATTAGCCATAAATCTTGAGCCAGATCTCCAAATTAGGAAAAAAATAAATAAACACCTTTTGAAAATAGAACACCTTATGAAAAAGAATCAGTTAAACCCTCAGTTAAGATTATGCTCAGTTTTCTACATTTTTTGATTGTATATTTTGTGGCGGGAGTTGTACAACGGGCGGTGTACACAAGTTATTAATTAACGGTGGCCCTGAAGGTCATGACTACTTACGCGATGCCCACATGAGCGAATTACCTACGAGATAATTGTCAACAATAATTTTTCAGATAACGTGATATTTTACCACATATTGACCACATAATTTTCAGATGACGGATACTTTGATCCCATAACGAGATATTTTCAGATGACTAGAGACTTGGCCGACCTAATTGACGCCATAATTTTGAGATACAAGATATTTGACGCACATAATTTTGACCACATAATTTCCAGATAGATGACTTGATACTTGACACATCACCAGATATTTTTCAGATGACAATATACTTGACGAAATAATTGACCACATAATTTCGAGATGACGAATATTATGACCACATAATTGGACCACATATTTTTCAGATGACGTGATACTGATCCAGCCCGAGATTTTTTTCAGAGATGACATATATTGACGACATAATTGACCACATAATTTTGAGATAGACGAGATATTGGACGCACATAATTGGCCACATAATTTTTCGATGACGTGATACTCGATCACATAACGAGATATTTTTCAAGGCGAGATTACTTGACGACATAATTGACCACATAATTTTGAGCTGACGAGATATTTGACCCACTACTTTCCACATAATTTTCAGATGACGCGATACTTAATCACAAACGAGATAGTTTTAAGGTTGATGAGATACTTGACACCATAGAAAATAAATCGAGATAGCCACCGGCAATTTCGTCGTCGTCTGCGGCGGCAGATACCCTGCGCATGTATATTACTCATTAATTGTTTATTCTTTCACTTATTTTATTTTATCTATTTATATTTTCCTCGCCTCCCTCCCTCCCTTCCTCTTCCTTCTGCGCCTTGCTTCCCTTTTTTCCCTTCCTTTTTTCTTCCTTCCTCTTCTTTCTCTTTTTTCTTTTCTCCTCTTTCTTTCTTTTCCCCTTCCTTTCCTTTCCCCTTCCTTTGCTCCTTCCCTCCTTTCTTCCCTTGTTTCTCTCCCTTCTTTCTTTCTATCCTGTTTCTTTCGTTCCGGTCTTTCATCTCCTTCCTCCCTGCATTCTTTCTGCTTCCTTTCCTTATCTTCTCTTCTTGCCTTATGTCTTTTCTTTTCTTTTCTTTCCTCCTTTTCCAAATTCTTCTTTCCCTTCTTTCTTTTCTTTCTTTCCTATCTTCTTTCTTTTCTTTCCTATTCTTCGTTTCTTCTTCTCTTTTCATTTGTTTTTTCCTTTCTTTCTTCCTTCTTCGTTTCTTTTTTTCTCTCTTCATGTTTTCCCCTTTCTTCTTTCTTCCTTTTCTTGTCTTTCCCTCTCTTTTCCTTTCTTCTTCGTTCCTTATCTGTGTTTCTCTTTCCTTTCTTTTCAAAAAAAGTTCTTCTTTTATTCTTTTCTTTTCTTTTCTTTTCTTTTCTTTCTTTCCTTTCTTTTCGTTCTTTTCCTTTCTTTTCTTTCTTTGCTTTCCTTTTCTTTTCTTTTCTTTCTTTCTTATCCTTTCTTTTCCTTTCCTTTTCTTTGTCGTTCGTTCTTTGCCGCGCTCTTCCGTGGCGTAACCCGCGGGGGGGGGGGGGGCGCAAGCCCCCCCAAACAAAAAAAACCCTGCCCCCCCTTCAGCCCCCCCAACTGACCTGACCTTTTGTACATGTCCTGGAGAATGACCCAAATTTGCCCCTCAAAAAAAAAAAGCCTTGTCACCTCATCAGCAAGCCCCCCCCCCCCCCCCCCCATTTGCAAAGGTCTGGTTACGCCACCTGGAGATATTTTGACCACATAATTGACCACATAATTTTCAGATGACGTCATCACTTGAACACATAACGAGATAATTTCGAGATGAGAACGAGATATTTCACCACATAATTGACAACATATTTTTCAGATGACCCCGCAAGTTTCGTCGTCTGCGCGGTCATTGCGCAAGATTTTCCTATAGCAGCAGGGCACCGGGCCACAGGAGTGGATGTTACTTTTTAGACAGCGCAATTTCAAGACTTTTAAACAAAAACTACTATTTTGTTTAATTTCAGCTTTCCCACGACCGTACTGACTCGGCAAATGCCTTGCAAATAATAAACTGCCAGGCCTTACTGGCAGCCGTACGTTAACTCATACCTTGGACAGCATGACTATAGCGAAGACTCTGTTGTTCTTCCCATACATGCATATACACCCTGATATTATGTATCAGCTTACTGCATTAAGCTTACATGATAATGGGACTGTGCTTACAACCTGCATTTAACCACTGTTGCCAGTGGCGTAGCAGACCTGACTGTCAGGAGGGGGGCAAGACCCAACGTTTCCCGATTTTCAGATTTGCTTCGCTTTTTTGCGTGAAATAATTTTTGGTAAAATGGTCGCCCCCTGCAAACAAATGCAGGTTTAAAAACTAATGTAACGATATCAAATTTTTTCCACAAATTTTCATCCAAATTGCCATTTTTTTTATATCGCCTCTCTTTCCATTTTCTCCTTCTTTTTCTTTTCTCCGTCCTATTTTTCTCCTCCTGTTTCGTTTTCTCTCTTTCCTCTTTTTTTTTTCCTTCTCTTTTCTCCCTTTCACCCTTTGCCTTCTCGATTTCCTGTTTGCCCTTTCCCTTTTTCCCGGTCGATCTTTTGTCAGGGGGGCCTCTGCCCCCCTTGCCCCCCTTCCCCCCGGCTACGCTACTGACTGTTGCTCTTTTTAATTGGAAACACGTACAGTGAGGGCCAACCAGCATATACCAGCATATATCAGGCTTCTCATATCGTAATAGGGCCGTCAATCCATTCTAACGTTTGCATTGGCATTTAAAAACATAAAAATGCCGGACACATATAAGTTTCGTCTTAAAAATGCTCTAATTCAGTTCACAAGAGTATTTTTCAAAAATAAATGAACAAATGTCCGCGAATTTATTTCGCTAATTGATGAGTAAACGCATAGGCGTACCCAGGATTTTGTCACCGGGGGGCGCCAGATCTAGGCCTGACCCCCCCCCCCCCCCCCCCCCCCAACAAATCGGTTCGGGTCCGGGAGTTTTTGTCCGTGCCGTCTTTTGGAACTTAGTTCTAGGTTTTGAAAGCGATGCGTCGTTATTTTTAATTTGGTTAATATATATACTTATTTTAAGAAGAGTAGACCCTTGTATGATTCCTTTGTCCAGACTTTTTTTTCATTCATAGTTGAAAGAAGAATTTGCAATATGGGATAAATATTATAATAAATTTCATAGTATGGACCTCTTAAATCAGGAATCGGTGACAATGGAGGGAAAGGGAACATTTTCCCATGTTCGATCTGTGAGAGGCCTTTGGACGAGAGTATCAAATTTCATAAAATAGTAGACTTTAGAGGTCATTCTTTGTTTGGTTTACAGTATTTTTTCGCGCTTCTCCGCTTCCGGGCAATTTTCTGATACCCGGGGCCGTTCCCGAAATCAGTCGTACATCTACGTACATACGTTAGGCCTATATCATTCCTGAGTGGACCGCAATGTATGAAAAGGTCTGTGTTATGTAGGGTTACGCTTCAACAATTTTTCCCCTTCCGTCACGCTGAAACGCTTGCATATCGCTTTCAGATACCCATTTAACTCACCACAGGCTGATGGGGAATATTAAACTTGGAAATGTTTTATGTTGTTTAATATAAAAATCAACATTCACAATGATTGCCTCAATGGGGGTGAGCAACAGCCGTAAATCTTAACCATGCATAAGGTTTGGTTGCTGCAAGACCATGTGTACCAAGACTGTTTTTGGCGAGAGTTCACATCTGCAAGTTGATGGTGCGCTCACAATCGCGGAACAATACAGTATTTGCATTCCAAGACACATTTCTCCTGCAAGTTGGTATTTCAAACAAGTTTGAAACAGTAAATTGAGAATAGAAATGCTTAGGTATGACCAACGGTATTAAAATTAAGATCAGGTAAATCGCTGGATTTTTTTTGAAATGTTATAATGGTAAGGTGCGGGAGGGGCCCGTCGAATTGCGTTTGCATACGGAAATATAGGCCAAGGGGGCTACAATTTGCATAGTGTAAGGATTCGGGCATATTCTGAACCCTCGCTTTACCAAGCCGGTTTGTAACACGGTTTACCGGGGGGGGGGGGGGGTCCCCTCGAGAATTCATTATAAATCACCCCGATGCTTATGAGTTGATACCATGGATAGCTATGGTCCTCCTCTTTCATTGAACCAAAATAAGTACCACTATTACCTTCGACTTTGACCGGCATACCCTAACCCCGTGTGAATGTGCGACATTCACATTTTTTCGCTAAAATGACCGGAAAGGATGGAGAGACTAGCTTTTTACGAACGAAAGTTTTGGCTTTTAGCGCCCCGAGCGAGTTCAACTGGGGGGTGCCCGCACCATAAGACAGTGTTAAAGGGGGTCTGTGTTTTCAAATTGGAGTGCGTTTTCGAGCTTAACCTGAGATTCCATGCTTTTATTTGCTTTTGTTTGCGATCAATAGACATCCCGTTTGCATTTGTATGTATAAAGTACTCACCGCTGTGATTTTTAAACAAAATTTAATTTTTATTATGATCACATAATACTTTTTATGAAATTGGAATAATTTGTTTATTGACCGCAAGGTCAATAACCAATCCATTCAAACTCATACATTACAATAACAATTTTCGTGATAACTCGGGAAACTAATATGTTTACTAATATAGTTCTTGCTTTTTTAACCTATTGGTGAATTATGCCCAGGAGAAATTTTGCTTTAAAATTGTCCTTTAGCGTACTTTTTTAATGGTTTTTTGCCTCACTGAAAGAGGAAAAAAAATAAATTCGGCCGGTAGTGGGTCAAATACCGTAAAGATTTTTGAAATCCGCATGTCGCTTTAACATTTTCTTAAAAAAAGCGCATTTCGCATTTGTTTTTTTCACCTTTCTTCTGAGACAAACTTTTTTTTTTGCCTTACACGGGACTTCGGTCTAGGCAAAGACACAAATGTTCAAAGTCAGAAGAAATAACCAATGGATCATGTGCTATATCACACTGCCAGTTAATAAAGACACGTTTCTGAATAGTTGCATTTGAAAATGATGATGAGCATGGGAGTGTCTTCGGCGTCATTTTAAAGTGTATTATTATGTGTGACTAGGCCCTATAAAGCCTAACATGACCTATGACCTGTTTACGGTATGCGACTACTACCGACTTAATGATACAATACATCCATAGTAATTGAAGGTAATAATCAAAATCAGTGGCGGCGCCAGACCTCTTTTCTGGGGGAAACGGGGGTAAAAGTAAAATTTTTGAGGGAAAAGTGACATGCTGGGGGAAATATATAAAAAATGGAGATTTTTAACAAATCCCTGGCCCAAAAATCGCTGATTTTTGGCCAAATTTGGTGATGTTTAACCTAAAATCGTCTGATTTTCGCAAAAATCGTCAAAAATTTGGGGCCCCTGCCCCCCCTGGGCGCCGCAACTGCTCAAAATTTGTCAACATCCACTAATAATCACAAAGGTGTGTAATAATTTCTCAATCAAAGGTCCTGTCCTGACTCTGAAGTAACAGTTTTCCAACACTTTGCTGCACTAGCGCGGAAAATACAAACTCTTGCACGTAAGCGTGGGAATTTTACTAGATTAGATAAAGGTTCCCTATCATAATTTTTTTTCAGCAAGGGGTTAGGGGCGAAGCCCCTTACATCCGCCATTATGGTGTGCAACACAAAAGCTTAAAACTAAACCATAGCTAACATTGTTTTTATGAGAGTGTTCAGATTGGTCTCAAATCCCTGAGTGTATAATATCATTTACCACCTTTTTTTTAGAGTAGCATAAAGATAACAACTTAACTCGAATCGATTTTTAGTTTTCCATTTTTTCTTTCTTTCTTTTTTCTTTCTTATTTTCTCATTCCCCCTGATTTTTTTTTTATCTTTCACTTTTTCTTTACTTTTTATCCCTGGGGAGCGCACGCCCCCCACGCGCCCCCTGGTACGCGCTTGAAACTGGTAAGTTACAGTGTACCTTGTGTCCCATAATTTCAATCGCATTATTGGAATTTGGACATTTGGCCTATAGCGAGGCAACGTAAGCGGTTTTACAGCTGGGTAGAGGCACTGATATGTCAATGTCTATGGTACACAGACGCACAGAGACTAAGTCCTGAAGGTGTGAAAATAATACAAAGACAGGCTGGATCGCTAATTTTGCCAGAATTTGACATTATAAAATCTCTAAGCCCACGGTAACCTTTATCAATCCCTTTCATATTTGATGCACTAATCTTCCAAGGTGGTCCATCCGATCTGACAAATAATAATTAATATTTCAAATTGAAACAAGATTAATTTCATTCATTTGTAGGTTCATTTTTCAACCTGGTCTATGCTGAAGCTCATTATTACAAATCAGATGTAAAATAATATTTTTGTGGTTGCCTACCATCTTCTAGGTTCTTAGGGGTCAATTCAAGTCTGAAATTACTAATGGAGACTTACAATAGCTGTTTGAAGTTGTGTTTAAAGCATATATCTTCGAATCAGTGTTGATTTGACAAATGTTGAATGTTTAAGTGTTATTTATTTAGTTCTAAATCGCAAAGTTGTAGGTTCAAATACATTCGATGTTGTTTTCCAGTGGGCATCGCCATTCAACATTTTACCGGGAATTTCACTTGATCAGCCTGCCCCGCCTAGACATTATAGCAGTCCACAAGAACCTTGGGTGTGTACATCACAAGATAGTGTCCGCATTAGGGTTGGGACAAAATAATTCTTGACCGGTACAACAATTAGCTAATATGCACCGCTCATTAATGACTGCTGAATAGCCTCCTAATTGGCTTATGAAGATGCAACAACCCGAGTGGAAAAACAAATGGACCATGCCCTTATTTTGTTTCACACCTGTCCTCCAATATGGCATCAGTGAATCAAATTGTACATTCTGGTTGATTGTTGCATAATCTATAAGTATTATGCAAATTTTTATTACATCTTTAGGTGTCCCGCATGCATGAAATCATTAAAGTTTCCTGAAGTTATGTTTTGTGAATACAAAAACAAACAAAAATGTCACAAGGTTTTGCCTATGGGAGATTTTCCTGTTGGACCACTTTGGGCTATGTGTTTTCTGGACGTCATCATTTAAGAGTGTCTAGTCCACCCATTCAAATAAGTATCTTAAAGATTAATTCTCAACAAACGCCGAACATCAGATTTTGTTATTCAAACACAAAAACAAAAAACCGAAATTGACATTCTGAAAGGTTGGATTGCATTTGAAATTTTAGTGGTCATCCCTACTAATAGTAGGATTATTTATCATGTTCCTCTGAATATTTTGCAGGTAAGTTTTCTTCTTGAGGGATGGGTCGAGACATGAAACTATATCCGTGTTGTACAACCAAACTGTGTTCTAAGAGGCAACTTGAATCGTTCCACTTGAGACGCATAACCCCCGCAGCCGCGCGCAAGTGGCTGTAAGCCTTCTAGTTACAACTAACACGGGATACGTCTGCTCATTCAGTCCACGGTGTAGGGTATTTAGCAGGCTGACTAGTTTGCGTTTGTTAGGACTTTGACCCATCTTTTTCACCTTCATGCGGGGACAATTGAATATTAATTATTAAAGAACAACATACAGATGTTGAATCTTAAAAAGGAATTTGATGGGAATAACAGCCAATTTTTGGAAAAAAAATAAAGATTGATGGACCCCACCCCCCGTCCACGGGCATTGATTGGTCTTATTTATTTTGCTTCGGGGGACCCATTCAGGTAAAAAGGACGTACGTACCCTACATTGGAAAGTGGAAAAAAACAACCGATTATCGTCATCGTAGTCGGTTTTTGAAAGGTGTAAAATTTTGTACTGTTTTAGACAATCACGGGGTCTTTTGGAAAAAAAAAATAATAGCACTTTGGGAAGAGGGGTCATGTACAGACCTGGATTTAACATAGTAGATTTATATATATCGGTCCCCCGTAAGGCAAAAACTGATATCTGCTACCTGACACGTGACCTGGTACCTTAAACGTGACAACCAAACTATTAATCTCGTTACCGTTTAAACTACAATACGGCAAAGCAGCAAGCATTCTGTATCTCTGTTGTTCACAGAGTAATCGATCAAGATGTGAGTACTATACGTGGGTTCTGTACGGGAGGGTAGGACACGATCTGCTCGGATTGGGCATTGGGGATTCAAACGGTAAGTTGTGATGCGATACTTGCTACAGCATTTACTATGCAGTCTCGGTCCCAGTGACTATAAAAAAATCATCTCTTAAACCTGTGTTCAAAAGATCTTAGTAATATCATTGAATAAATTAGAAAAAAATATGAAGTTCATCAAATCATGCTTCTGTTAAAGGTGCTTGTTCCAAATTTATTTGATTGGGTTTCTCTACTTGTTATGAGAGGCCTGGCAATTTGCACATACCCCCACAAGTACCGTGGGAAAAAAAATGCGGTTAGATGGTAGACGCAATCATACATGTTGCAAAAGCCCTATTAATACTGTGCTAATATTGATGGTTAACCAACCACTAAAACGGCGGTTTTTTGTTGTATCTTGGGAATGAAATGGATTTGCGGCTCAAATTTAGACGACAATGAGAAAAACGGCCTTTCATCCGATATCAAAACCCGACTACTTCTGGGTAAAATCAGGGGGTCCCTCCTAAAACGATCGGAAACACGCACATTAATTACCTGTGATACTCAAACTCCGATGAAAACGTCCCGCAAAATAATCTCTATCAAAAATTAATACCTGACACATACGCGCCATGGCTACAGAGCTATGCGCTCTGTAGCCATGCGCACCGTACATTCTAATATCAAAACAGCCCCTATTATATAAATTTATACACCCCAAAACATTGCACCCTGGATCATCATAAAAGCAAAAGTCCCCCTTCGTCAGTGTCCAAGGACTAAGTTATAAAGCGTGATTGAACACACATTTGAGTCGACTCGATCGATCATTTGGGTTCGGTTGCAATAACAAACAAAAAGCAAAGCAACAATTTGATCGTATCGGTGTTAGAGGTGAATGTACACAGGATTTAAAATATTTTTGAGAGACGGACAAATTAATAATTAGTGTTTTGGACAAAAATCAAGTATTCTTAATCCTTTAGATTTTACTTAGCAAGTGTGTTTGTTTCGTCTTCTAATTCGTGTTTATATAATTTGTGGACAAAAATGAAGATAAAAGTTTAATGTTTTAATTATAAGTTTTTCCGCCTCTAATGTGTAGAAAGAAAATTTGCGGTATTTTTGGCATTGACTCTTGAATGGAGGGAAACGACGTGGCCATTCGATTTCCTTGTGAAATCACATTACCTCTCACAAGGAGTGGAAACGGACTTTCCTAAAAACTTGTAATGAGGTAACACGAATAAAAAACAACGTACGATATTAATAAGCTGCGATTATAAGTGTGAACGCAATTCAATGTGACCGAGTCTATCGGTCGGACCATAATACTTGAGGAATGACAGTTTAACAGAGTTTCACAATACGAGAGGACGCCTGGCTGACTAGTAAATAAAAAAAAATATTTTTATGTTAAACATTACAAACTTGGTGAAATCTCCAATATGGTACCAAATTTGGTATTATATTTTAAAGCTTACTACACTGCTCATTCTTATGCACTAGCTGAGATACATTGTTTAGCTGTTCATTTATGATCATAATAAAAATTGATGGGTTGAATCCAAAAATTGAATTGAAAAATAAATCAGGGCTGACAGGGTTCGTTAGAGATGTAAAAAATTTGTAAATATAAACAGATATCTTGCTGAAGCACAAGTCCATAAGGCATAGGCTCAAGTTTGATGGGAGTATAGACTAACTAAGCCTATGGTAGCGCCTCACTGTGGAGTCCTATAAGACCATTCCTGTAATTGGCATACGTTTTCTGGATTGCCGAGGGATTTGGTTGTGGTAATCCCCAAACCTCAACTTGAAATCAAGAACCCCCCTAATATTAAGTTTCAATATAGCCTTTTTATTGAATGTATCATTGTATATAATTTAATAAAA
>JAMKCH010003384.1:0-159720 GCA_023653785.1 Ophioderma brevispina | reverse complement strand
TAAATAGCTCGCTTTCTTCAAATACTCTTCAAAGTATCTCCACAAGCTAAGATTTGACAAATATTAACATTGCAACTCAAACAATTTTTCCACAGGTCTCTATATTTCAAGCGTCACTGACCTAATGATCTAAAACCTTTTTAGATCCAAATATTTGATAATAATGTCATTTTAAAGTCATCTATACCGCCTCATAAGAGCTAAGTGTTAAATAGTACGTTCCCTACCCATTCGTATTAATCGATATCAAAAAAAAAAAAAAAAAAAAGAAATTGGAGTTTTGCGCTGGAATATTCACCAAGACTGTTTGTGAGTTCTGCACTTTTATAGTAATCTTGCTGCAGCCCGCGTCGCGACACACACCAGGTAGTAAGTTTAGTAGTTCATTAATTAATAACTTTATTATAGATTAATCTTTGATTATTGATACCTAATCGATGTTTCAATGAGATTGATTTAAACACACAATTAAAATAAATCCTTTGTTTTAAAATTTGTAATCAAGTTCACAGTGCATTGTCTAGTTATT
Organism: Ophioderma brevispina; assembly: GCA_023653785.1. Classification (NCBI taxonomy): domain Eukaryota; kingdom Metazoa; phylum Echinodermata; class Ophiuroidea; order Amphilepidida; family Ophiodermatidae; genus Ophioderma; species Ophioderma brevispina. The sequence goes on along the minus strand of JAMKCH010003384.1, from coordinate 159,191 downwards.
CAGGAGTTTGAATCCGTAGTTTTGAGGTGGTTTTGGCCTTGGTCAAGGTGACCGTAACAATTGCAACTCAAACAATTTTTCCACAGGTCTCTATATTTCAAGCGTCACTGACCTAATGATCTAAAACCTTTTTAGATCCAAATATTTGATAATAATGTCATTTTAAAGTCATCTATACCGCCTCATAAGAGCTAAGTGTTAAATAGTACGTTCCCTACCCATTCGTATTAATCGATATCCTTTTTCCATATTTATCCCACAGAAACTAATAATGCCCGAGTGTTCGTAAGTCAAAGCTTAGAAAATGGCCGGCTTTGCCGAAAGGCAGAAGTGATCGTAAAAGTCCATTTGTGGCGATTTTCAGGCGCGCGTTTTATTTGCTGTGCTATGCTGACTCGTCCATTTTGTGTTGAGTGCTTTGAAATCAATTTGGTATTTTGAGTCTGCTCCAACATGCGAAAACATTACAGAAGTACTGTTTTTGGGTGTGTGTTTATGTTTTTGATTAGGTGAAAAGTCGTCTTGACCTAGAATTATGTCCTTTATTCCGTTAACGGAATAGAGTCATAGTTCAGAGTAGGTGTGAATGGTAAAATGCAATTAAGCCAAATACACGAACGCAAGAAGAGTAAGATCTATTGCTTAGGTATTGTTTACTTATGGAGCAGTTTGTAATATGTTCTAGTTTGAAGTCAAATGGCAAATTCGTTAAAAGAATTTCCCTGGTATTACCCTAAAAGCCTAACATTTCATGGTGAGCAAACATATTCAACCATTCCAATCAACCCCAGTCCGTATGGACAATTATTCTCAAAGCCTATGACAAATATCTATGGAAAAGTATGGTTACTTTTGAAATAGTGCAATATTGTATTTCTATTTGTTTCTATTAGTTAATTTGAAATAAGGTCAAATTTAATTAAATAACATATGAAAGATATCGTTCTTTTGAACCATCTTTAAACACTGATAAATATGTAAACATCAAATTTTGTATAGAACAATTATGCTACTATTCAGACACTTCTTTTGAAGAATCTTGGCAAACATTTCTGTAAAATGCACACCATATGTTACAGGGAATCTTTGAAGTCTGGTGAGTAGGACTTGATACGGGAGCCATGCTGATCCTCACTGCGGTTAAGATGTGACAATTTTATCATTCCTACGCTGCATTTTTGCTGGTTCATCAAGAAATAGCGAGTTTCTTGTTGCATTTTCACGCACCACGCCAAATGAAGTCGTAATTCAGTCTACAATTCAATTATTGAGGCTAGTTTTAAAGGAAGAGCGAACAAACGGAATTGGAGCCAATTCTAGCAGAGTTTTGTTTCGGTGGCTGGTAAGAGGATAAAATACGTCCTTGTGTTACGCGGCGATTGATGTCACTTAACCAGATAGATAACTACGAATGGAGATGAGGGTCAAGAATTAAAGACTGGGTTTAGCGACATTCTACGGACAATAAATCATTCAAATCGTGGATTGAATATCTTTTTACTGGCCGAAGATTTTCGGCCGCAGGGCTTCTTCAGGGCCAGTGGCGGTAGGGAAAAGAGAGGGGATGGCCGATAGGTCCGGTGTCGTGTCATGAATATATTGTGAACTTCAAATATCCATATCTCAAAATGTCAGTTGAAACCTTGTAATTCTCACCTCACGATAAATCGTTTAACGAAAAATTATATAATATTTGCTAAGATCACAGATGAAAGGAAGAATAAAAGGAAATTTAATAACAAATTACAGATACTGGTCAATAATGTTATCATTTGTATATTTTTCCACGATGTGTTGTTTTAATTTTCTCTGAATCTACTCGTAATCATCATTGTTTCTTTTTTCTTTTTCTTTCTATTTTTTTAAGCTGCGCTTTCATTCTCTTGACCTTTTGGTGGCTAAAAATAAATAAGGACAGGTATAAGTGTACGAAAAAAAATGTGAACTGCTGAGGTGTTCTTAAAACAAAAGGTAAGGCAACTTTGAGACTACATTACAATCTTGACAAAATTGGTCGATAACCGGAAGCATTTAGGGTTATTGATTATTTATCGTGTTTAATAAGGTATATAAAATAAGGGGCGGGTTGTATTTCTTCTCATGTTCACCTAAGTAAACGATTCGACCGCACTCTACGCACGCGAACTAATATAAGATGCTGAAATGAATCCCGCCTTCTAAATAATTGACTTATTGAAACATGTTTGCGGTCTGTTTCAGAGTTTAGCAACGCTGTACTTTATTTTCACTTTGTTATTAAATTTTGGGGAAAATTTGCCTATGGGGATTGCGGTGCAATCTACAGCTTGCCTCTAGCGCTTGAGGGTTAAAAATCATGTCTTTCGTGAACTGTGGTAGATGTTGGATGCAAACACCGACCAGTATGTAGAAAGTGTAGTACGGAAAGCTTTTATCATAGTAACTCACAATATTAATTAGCTAAAATCACTTAAATCGGGTAGTATTTTCTTATACATGAAGCACTGCAGCGTTTAAAAAGCAGATGTTTTAAACAGTCAGTTTAACATCATTCCCCGGACGGGTTCTTATCATTCTGACACACTTTATTCCATACTAGGATAGAATCCCATACATCCTATTTTTAGATACCTTGATCTGAAAGCAAACCTCTAAGCCGTGATGAGCATACAAAGTAAAAGCGTGCTCCGGATTATATCACGATTATTTTTAAGATAGCCTCAAAGGCTTAACTGTCTCAGGGTAGCAAGGTTGGTTTCGTTGCAGTGTAAAAAGCACTGAAAAAGAAATCAAGGAAATTTATATCTGGTAAATATGAAAAGAAGACCGAAAAAAAAATAAAGGAAAATTATTTTGATAAGTATGAAAAGAAGTTGCTGTCGCTTAAGAAATTTGATTTTACACAATAATACGTAGCTTTGTGGGGTTTTGTGTATGTCAAAATTCAATTTTATTTTAATATGATGAAAGCAGAGTAGTTTGTTCAAAGGTTAATAAGTTCAGATTTCAATGAAGGTATAGAACACTGGTATTGAATACTGACACAAGCACAAAAGAGCGAACGATATCATACGCTCATTACCTGTTTTTCACATGCATTCACATCATAAAGCAATTATTCTCAATACACATCACTACCCACATACATACAGACGCATATGGCAACCCAGCAAATACAAAACGTTCAGAAAACGTTTTCCCCAGATTCTGATTTGGTTTTTTACGTTTTTGTCCTTTGAAAAACGTTCAGAAAAGTTCTAAAACATTTTCGTGTGTTTAATATTATATTGCGGTTTTAAAACAACATTTGGAGAAGGGTTTTTTTGTAAGTTATCAAATAAACCAACCCATTGACGTTATTTTACAACGTTCCTTACAACCTATTTTCTGAAAAGTTTGAACGTTATTTTTACGACTTTTATTCAATACGTTATAATTTGGTTACATTGAGACATTTCTGTGGTTGTTTAAGACCTTAAAAGACGTTTCTAGATGTTTGTAGTGCGATATTGTACTTACATATACAATGTTTTCAGTTTGTTGCAGGTTAGGTATGTTTTAGATAATTCAGAGAACGTTTGTGAACGAGTATCGTAAAAACTATTGAGTTTGGCACGTTTTGCACAAGCAAGTTTTTAGCGAAAGTTTTTTTAAAGTTCACCATATAACATTATGGGTTAGGATTAAGGGATTTAGGGTTAAGATACAAGGATGTCTATACTAAAGTACTTATAAAGAAGCACTAAATTAGGAAAATAGTAAAAAACACTCGCCTCTAAATATCTTAGACTAATAAATAAAAATTAACCTATTAAATCCAGTCGGCTAGGCTGGTGTTATGGTTAAGTATGTAGACATCAAGGTTAAGTCAGGTTATACTCCCACAAGAGGTGATACAATGTCTGTCTATTTCAAGAAATGCAAAGTGTTGCAATATTACACCTACGAAATAACATCAATTTCTTTTTCCCCCATTAATTAGTAGTGTTCAATTAAGCATTTAAGAAATGTTCTTTTAACATTTTGACGTTATCATAAAACGTTTTAGAAAAGTTTTTAAATGACGTTCTTACAACGTTTTTGACCTTCCACAAGAAAACAGTCTAGAAAACGTTTTGGAGGAACCGTTCACAAAAGTAAACAAAACGTTCACAAAACGTCCAGAGAACGTTTTGGCTAGCTGGAGGCTTAAAAGGGCCGTCAGTATTGCGACAACGCGTTGGCTTTTGAAGCAACGCGGTTGCTAAGTAGCCAATAGAAATAAACATTTAAGCAACGCATTGCTCAAAAAGCAACACGTTGGATCAATTACCTTATGCCCTTTGGACTTGCCTGAAACAGCAACCTCTATTGCTTTTCAACTTTCTGATTGGTTAGATAAGCACATGTTTCTAAGGTAGCCAATAGAATATATCTTAAGCAACACGTTGCTTTCAAAGCAGCACGTTGCTTTCACCAAGTAAGCAAGCTTAATGGTCTATTTCTATTGGCTATTTACCTTTTAAAACGCATTGTTTAAAAGCAACAGCATTGGCGCAATACGTACGTGTATGATTCATGTTAGCTTGCCATAGACGCGAGGGTCGATTTCATGGGGGAAAAAGACTAGCGAATCGTAAGTTTAAAGTTTGGAAATATGTGAGGGGAACCCCTAACATACCCATTCATGTTTCTGACTGAGGAGCTCGAAAGAGGTGTTTCACAAGACAGATTTCCCTCTTACTATTCTTCGCAGTGACGCAGTTGCAGTCACGCCCCCAAAACAGCCACGCACAAACACACGTACTAGTTTTAGGGTGGAAACGATTGGCAATGGTTTTTACCTACACTCTCTGAACTTAAATTTGCTCCGAATTTTTTTGTAATGGTCGAAAACTTTTTTTTAAATGCGTTCTTTTCATACCAAAAAAAAAATAATAAATAAAATCAGCCAAGCTGTTAATGAGTTAATTAGTGGGGGTCCCATTGTTGTTGTTGATCTATGTTCACACATACATGGAAGTAAACAATTATAGTAACCTTAAAAATAATGAAACCTTTATGTGCTGAAAAACACACAATTTCGTCGTGGACGTTGTTAAACAGTTACTGTACAAACTCTATGGGAAAATGGTGGATTTGCAACACCGTAAAAAAATACAGGATCCCTAAACTGAGGGTTGTGTTAAATATATTAATTATTTATATAATTTTGAATTTATACTTCTATCAAATAAATATGTTTTCAAAAAGTGATGTTAAGCGCAAGGCTCATTGAAATTTCGTCTTTGTCCAATTTTCGCATGTTTTGAAAATAATGTTTTGCCCCTAATTTGGCAGCCTAAATACAAATTCAATTTTTTTAATGCGATTTGGGGTTGGTTATGATCCTTCACATATGGTATAAATTTCGGGCAAAATTGTTTCGGGAAGGGGTTTCCTTAGTGTGGCGGCCCAGACCCCCCTCCCCCCCCATGGGCACTAACGGGAGTGAATAACCCACTTGGCACTTAAGTGTTAACACGGTTTAAGTGTAAAAAGTGTAAAATTATGAAGTAGGAAATCAAACAACTGAGACCGCCCATCGAGAGTGAAGTAAAGATATAAAATGCAGGCGAACCGAAAACAAGCTTCCCACTCCATCTTACCACAGTCCGTCCTAATTTACTTCTAGACGATATATCTATCTTATGTTGCAGTCACTGTATGCGTGGACCTTATGCTCTGTGATGATACATATACCCCCCCCAACCCCCCTATGATCCATGAAATACTACCCTGATCTGGAAACGTGGACTCTGGGTCAAAGACACAGTTCTCAAGTTGTACAGTCATATTAGATATAAATTTCGTCGTACGTCGAGGAAATCTTGTGGCCATGTCTTGCGTTTCTCATTCTGTCTCTCTCTCGCGCTCTCTCTTGTTCTCCTCTCTTCTGCCGCTCTCACATTTCTTCTCTTTATTTATTTCTCTTATTTCTCTACTGCCACTATAGAAATAAAGTTTTCATCTGATATAATGGCATTCACCCCAAAATCCATCTGCAAAGTTTTGCGCCGATATTTCAACCCGTTTGATTTGAGAGCTAAAGTGATTTTGTTAATTTCCCATAATTGGGCACACTCTCGTGCTCATTACACCAGAGCAAACATCTTTTAGCCAGGCATTTAGACAGCATTCACGGGTAAATAAAGAAAAGGTGCTTTCTTCAGATACCGAAATTGTAACCACTTCCGGATAAAATCGTGGGTTCTAGGGGGACAAAGGCTTTATATTAGTGATCGGACCATTCCCTCTATCTTTAGGATCTATTCTTTTGGTATTTCTTCTGTTTCTCAATGACTTGACTTATTGTTAAAAAATTCACAAACGTTAAATGTTCAAAATTCAGACACTTAATTTTATAAGCTCATTCACCTTCATCCACATACTATCACGGGCTGAAGTATATAATATTACACTGTAAAAAAACGGGGACACTCTAAAAATACACAAAACCATTTTACTCCAATAAATGCTTGTATGTCAAAACAACATCAACTCAATGTTTTAATTTTTATCAACATTTGCCTCTAACTTATAAACTAATTCTAGTAAATAAATTATCCAAACACAATTAAAGGTGTTACGATTTGCTCATTTACGCAGTGAAATCTACGATAAAAGGGCTTTGGTTTGGATGTTATAAACGAAACCGTGCCTATTTTGGTCGAATAATATTAGTCTACAGGAGGAATATGGGGCTTACAAAATAGTTGTCATATCAAAACGCATTGAAATATATCGGCGTGAAACGTCATAGATGGGGTATAGTGGTAAAGGTAGATATATCAAAGAGGAAAAATTTAATTATAATGAAATCGGGCCATCCCCTTTAAATGAAACACATACAAAAATCAATTTTACTTATTGAAAAAATTTGAGGCGTCTGTACAGAATTTCCAATTCGCTAATAATAAACTCAATTTCATTAAAGACATATTCCCTTTGACCAATGTTTCCTCCATCTCGCACTGTCAGATGTCTATAGAAAACAAACTAAGTAAACGGTGTGTAAGGTACTGACCCTGTTTTTTTAAATCTATCGTAAAAGCGTCGAATTCCACACGTTGACGCACAAACTCCGAGTTTCATAAATAATGACCGCACCGACAACGGCTACGGTGAGCAAAGTCAAATAATTGGCCCCCTCGCCCATGGTACTACAGAGAAAATCACTATTTTTCAAAAATGTAAAAAATTAAAAAAAATTGCCCTAACCCCGTCCCCTGTTTTGAATTGCATACATTAAATCGTATAGATTTCAAACTGCGATTTATGTGAAAAGTAGGAGCAGTTATGGCGATATTTCTTAACAATACAAGATGAAATTTTAATTTGACAAAATTTAACGTACACATTACGCCACGCCAAGAAGTTTATTCTCCACAAGGGGGCGTGGCTTAACGTAGTTATAGTCTGGGAAAACCACTGATCTGTGGGAAAACATAGAATCGCCAACAGAGTTTGTTCGCCAGTGGTGGTGTGACTAATTGTCCAATGAATGGTATCAGTGATGTCATAGCATTCATATAACAGTCAATAGAATTATTTCCCTGTATTTTTCACGCAATGTTAACAACAAAAGTATTTGTGTGAAAGTGGTTGTAGTATCTGTTCATGTTTGTACAATGACCTAAATAAAATCTAGACTGGAAACGGTGCCATTTTCTTATTCAAATTGCTGGAGGGTGTAGACGGTTTCCGGTCGATCCTGATATCAATTTTTTTCAGTATAATGAATCTCGCCCATGCAAAAATAGCGTTCATCGTGAAAATATGAGGTAGCGCCCGCAATATTTGGCAATGACACTTTCTGAGACCAGGGCCGTCGCTAGACATTTTGTCGGGGGGGGGGGTGGGTGTAAACTGAAGAAATGTTATTGCCGCAGTAAGAGTCCTTGGAAGCGTAGTGAACATATAAAGCAATGCAACTAACGGCATGCGGTTCGGGCCCCACTTAAGGGCCATTAAAAACTTTCCTAAGTAGATGCCCTTAGAGACCATTTCTTGTTGATTGTTCGAACCAATCTCCACACCGCAAGTGCCTTAACACAAGGGCGCAAACCAGAAAGCCCTGAACAGGTGGAGTCCAGGGGCCAGATTTAGGGCCCCTGGTGGGGTGCAAAGGCAGAGCAGGCGGGCGTCCAGGGGGCGGAGCACCCGAAAGCACTTGGATTTTAGCTATTCAGAACCTTCAAGATGGCCACTTTTGAGGGGTAAATTGTAATCAATTCAAAGAAAAGACGGCTTTATAACTTTGCTCATTGAAACAGGCAGTATATAAGCCTAAGCTTGTACTGCCGAGAGGAATTATGCACATGGAGGAGAGCGGTATTCTGTATTTAATCAATAGCTCGTATACAGATTAAATCCAGAATTGAGCACCCGAATAAATCCCAGCAAGTGACCCCACCGGTATTCGAACCCGGGATTTTTTGGTAAATTTGCGCCATTGGCAAGCACCAAATTGCCCCAAAATAGGTGTTTTTCCGAGTGACAAATTTGCATAGGTCTTTGGCTGAAAATCTTTTCCCTGAAATAGGGGTCTTTGGGTGAGAGTGGTAAAATTTAAAAAAAAAATACTGGGTCTTTGGGTGAAATTTTAAAAAAGTTATGGGGTCTTTGGGTGACGTTGCTGAAAAGGGGGATCTTAACAGCCTTACATACGTGTCACTTCTAAGATGGGAGTGCCCCCCGGGGTATCAGTGTCCTACCGTAGCGTTCTTACAGACGTCATGTCGTAACAACAAACTTATTACCAACTACCATGGGACATTTCTAGAGTCCGAAGATTAATAGGCACAGACAGTTGCAATCATACTGTTACAAATTTATATTATCTGGTCTGGACTTACCAATACACTTAGATATTAGATAACGTCGGTGAAAGATAAGTCATGTCTACTATCATTACAAAGTCAACAAACAATGTCCCGCTAAGAGACATTTGTCAGTCCGAGCAGACTATTGAATAATAATGGTCATATCTTGATCAATGCATATTTGTGATACGTATTGTAGGTCCTATATATATAAGATCCATGGATTGACCATGTCCGGGCCTTGAATATTCGAGATAAATTCAATAACCTCATATGGGAGGAATACACTATTAAAAATTATACCTTCAAAATCCGGTGTTTGGAATTCATTTGGAATAACCCAATATTATAAGCGACCCTCTCCCGCCCAAAATTTCCTTATCCCAATCACGTCCGGACACGTGAGTTGAAGGGGTACCGGGCGCATGATAGTCAAAGACCAGTCGTATTTCGACTTAAGGAGCTAATGATAATCAAGACCACAATCAAACAATGTACACTAACCATGCGATAGCTTTCCAGAATTTCGAAAGAGACATCTTAAAATATGTCATTAGCTCCTATTCAAATTAGATGATTTTGTGACCAATCTGCGAAATAGTGTAACTAAGCTCTTTTCAACGGAAGGGGTCTAGTCTGCCAGAAAAAAAAACAAAACGCCACCGGTGCAGGAGGGGGAACTTTCAAAATGGCCGCCGAACAAGGTAAAATTCATAGAACAGGCCTAAAAGATGATAGAAGATACAAACAGACTATGATACATATATTTTCGGTTATTGCGAATACATACATGACATTCCCGTGCTGCTAGCTTGTTTCAAAACCAAGATGATGGGCAAAATGGCCGTCGAACATGTAGTAACCGCTTAACACCGACAAAATAACCAGGGACGTACACAGGATTTTTTACGGGGGTGCGGGTCTTCGAAAAAGTGGACCTTTTTTTGGAAAAATGGACCTAAACCCCCAAAATGTCCTTTTTGGACGTTTCGAACATGTCATCACCAAAAAGTGGACTTTTTCGTCATATTATCGCTAAATTTGGACTTTTATTCAAAAAATGGCCAAAAAGGGACCTTTTCCCCTTTTGTGGAGTTTTTGGGGGGGAGCGACTGCACCCTCCGCACCCCCCCCCCCCGCATACGGGCCTGAAATACCACAAAACACTGCCACGTTGCTGAAATCGCTCAAAGTTGAAGGGTAAATATAAAGATTGTGGTAAATCGCAAAAGGTTTTTTTATTCACGTAGTATAGTGATGGAGAGATTTATTGAAGAGAACTAGACAGAATGTTGCCAGTTGGGACATACCACTGAAGCTATAATTCAATTGTGTGGTGTTGGGGAAAAAGCTCCCACAAGCTCAGTAAATAACTATAAAATCAAAATCTCTGAAACAACGTAGTCCAAAGCTTGACTGTATAAATCAAACTTTCATGAATATGTTTTAAGAGTATGACTTTTGGGGTTAAATGTTCTCTTTACTGTTCAGATTAAACTCTTTGGTTTCCATTAACTGTTTCAATAGTTTGCATGGAAGGTGCTTACGCTAAAACTCAATACATGCCTTTATAAGAAAAAATACCTAAATCTTATCAGTAGCTTTTCAACTTGAGTGTTAAATACTAGAGAAGAATTATTTTAGGGGAAACATATTAGGCAAAATTAGAAAATAGTGTTGCTTGCTAATAAAATTAAAGATGAGAAATGAAGGGCTCCATGCTGATGCACCACTATGGATGGTGTACAAATGGAGTCAAGCAAGCACAGTCCGCCATGCGATAACCTAGTTGCACGCGGTAGTTTTCCTCATTAACCTCAAAGGGCATCTATTGAGTTTTCTTATCTTTTTTGGACTTATAATTTTTCCCTCTAACCTGAAAAAAAATAATGACAATTTAATATGCTTTAAAAGAAGCAGTAGCGAGATGAGAACCCGAGCCCACTGTATCATGAGATCATATACCTAACCACAAGATAGCGATGATGTGTACCAGATTGCAATTCCAATCATTGATAAACATTACGGAATAAATCGTACTGCTATTGTGGTCAGCAATCAATATAATGAATAGCTCCGTTCTGGGAAATGGTTGCCACAACCCACGCTCCAGGAGCATGAGTGGTGGTCAAAATCTCACACTTGCAACCTGCTGCATATTTTATACTTGCGCTCAGGCGAGTGTTATTATTAAAGGTGTAGCAAGAGATTTCATATCAACTGTCCCAAAAAGTGAAAGCCCGGATTTTTGCACCCAATCTGGAAGGATTCAAAAAATTGTGAATTTCTTATTTCTTATTGGATCAACCTACGTTTTATATTGAAACACAAGCAAATATGTCAGCATGTGTACGGAATAAAGCGTGACTCTTGTAGACTATTTGGATAGGGGGTTACGCGAGATCGAAACAAATGATGCCGGACAAGCACTCAATGGAGAACACAATGGCTAGAGATGCGTTGGGACACTCAGGCATACGGACACAGTATTTCATGACACCGGTGTGAAAGTAATCATAGTGCGGCAGGTATCATAGTCCGTGCTCCATAGACGACAACGGAATAAAGCGTGAAACTAATGTTGCGTGAAGAGACAACTGAATCGATTGCCCTATTGTTCACCATTGTTCCCGGACTGTGAGCCCGGAGGACTATATCTCATGCAACACCGCCATTATTGATTCAATGTTGGGAAGATAACAGACTCGCTGTACAGGTGTGGCGATGCCCCCGGCGATACACCTCAAGCAATATTAGTGATGGAGTCTGGCTTCGAAAGAAAGATGGGCACTCCGTCATAATTTACCAAAGGTGACCTCTCTGCCTTTTTGTCCTTACCTGTCATAAAGATCATTTGAAAAATAAAGTAACTTGATATATCATGAATTCAGGTTGCTGAAAGAGTTTAATGAACATACCATACGAAGCAACTAATACCAGTGATAAACCTTTAAGGTAATTAAACGCTTACGTATTGTCTTTTTAGACCACAAGTGCCACATCTTTAAAAACAAGGTGTTTCAAATAATTATTGCCATTTTACGCTTTGTGAAAGTAATCATTGTCCTGCAGGTATCATAGTACGTGCTCCCGGGACGACAACGGAATAAAGCGTGAAACTAATGTTGCGTGAAGAGACAACTGAATCGATTGCCCTATTGTTCACCATTGTTCCCGGACTGTGAGCCCGGAGGACTATATCTCCTGCCACACCTGTCTTAATTTAACATAAACCGAGACATACCTCTACCATTATCATCATTTGGGAAGTGATTTGCTTCGCAGACTGCTGTGCGCATTTTAATAAAATCCGTGGTTAGAGCGCAGAATCGACTACTCGTTTTGACTATAGCTCGGCCTATACCTAATACATTGCAATGATCATTGAAGGGAATTAACGCTAACAAAACGTTTTCCGTTAATAACACATTATTTTGTGGGGATATAATGTTCGTTTAGACGTAAAATTTTGGTGTATGCATCAGGGCCATTTGTTTGGATGGGCACTGTGTATTTATGTAAGCTACAACAGAATGTCGATGTGAGGATATTTTGTTGGTATTTTTGAATAGAAATGCAATTAGTATTTACTCTACCAACAAAAGCTACGCATAAGATGGAGATATCATAGTCCATTTTCTTCACACCCCCCCGATTCACCCTACATTTTTTCTTAGCATTGACACTATGAAGAGCCAGCACATTTACCACAAAGGACAATAGCCTACTCGGTGACGTTTTCCTACACAACCAGCACCCTTCCTTAGCATCGACTTACGCCTCACACCTACCTGTCAAACCAGCAATTCGATGGATTAGGAGGTGTTGTGCAGGGGAAAAGTGATTAAATTACGCAACGCTGAAGTCCTCATTTTTGTAATAAGATAGTATGAATGACAGATTTAAAAATAGAATAGAACAGAGTGAACGCAGTGATCTACTTTTTAAATGTTCAGAAAAATGATACAATTGCAGATTTCTCCTTCTAATTATAAAAGGATTAAAGAACGGACTCTCTTAGGCTCGATTTTCGTTGTTTCATCTCACGGGTTTCATCTCCATTTTCCTTTGTGAATAAAAAAATATGCACTCAATTTTATACAATAAGCTCAAATCAATTTTTTGTGTCGCATTCGCACACACGTGTGAATGGTGTTTTACTTAATTGGTCTTTGTGTCATACCAATTAACTTCAACAGAGAGTGAAACAAATTGATCTTGGCTTATACAGGAATTGAGTGCATGTCGGGACTGCCAAAAGTATCCGAAGTGAAAAAAAACAAATTGTATGAAGGTCAGGACCGTTGTCCATAACGATGGGTGCTGTGATTGACAATCTCATCCATTCATTGGCCTATCAAAATAGAAATTCTTGAAAGGATTTTGATTTCTCAGAACCCCACTAAAATTTTATGTTGACAAATTTACTAGCTTCATCATTAAAACGCCTCGATGTTTAAGGGCCCAAATTGTACGCATTTTGTGCTTACTCTAAATTGGTTGACCAATGAAAACGCGCTGGTTGCATTTTTTGAGGAAGACAAATCGTTCTAACCTCGTCTTCATTATTAATTAATCAGGTTGTCTGATAAAAAGAACGAAACAAAAACAAACAACAAAATAAAGATCGTTGCACTTTCAAATTATGAAACAATCGTCTTCAATAATATACAAGTATCACACGTCCTATGTTCCCCCAAAATTATCTTAATTAATGAAATACAAATACACAATTTCAACAAAATCCCAAATGCAAATGACAGAGGATGGCTCTTCTGCCCATCGTGTGAGAATATGGATAAAAAACCAATTCACGCCATACCGACACGAACTCATTGAATGAAAAATTGACAATACAAAGGTGCAGTATATATGCATTGACTCAAGTACTGATTTGAGGAATCATGCAAGGCAGGGTTAGACTTTCATTAATTAATAAGTTTACGTTACACAGGCGGGATCCAGGATTTGAAAAAAATAACGTCAAAATTACCGGGGGGCTGAAAGGCTAAACTGTCAAAATGGGGCTGATTTTGCAAGAGTGAGAATACTGGGAGGCGCGCGCGCCCCTCGCCCCTCCCTGGGCCGCGCGTTACAAAAGCTTCCACTAGCCTGAAAATTTATGCTTTTCGGAACAAATTACTTATTGTTATGGGGGAAAACTACGGGTCACTCTTTTCAATTAAGTCTGTATTTTACGACATTCTGTTCGAAATGTTGGTAGCATTACATTAAAAAAAACAGTCAGCTTGGGCATTTTTCTAGCTAAAGGTGTATGCCCGATCGACAAACATCGTCCCCCGCCATCCATAAATGAGGTTTAGAGTTTCGTATTACAAATGGAAAGTAAGGCCGGCAAAGTCACATCAGTGATCACCCGAAAGAGTCAAATATTGGAAATTTGCGGAAACTTATACGAAATGATAACGGGGTAGGAATTCACACAAAACTAGGTTTACAAAGGAAAATGGATAGAATGAAGAAGAAGAAAACAACAATATTTAACGATATGAATCTCCAATTAATTAAGGTTGTAGTAAGTGTCCGTAAGGACAGTAATGGACGGAAATATCAGATTTCGTCCTTGTTAGTTGCCATTTGGTCTGATCATTTGTAGGGTTTGCAACAGCACTCCCCCCCCCCCCCGCACCCCCTCCCTACTTTGTACCGGTCCTGGGAAACCCTCGTTGGATTTGGGGGTACCATTACCAAATATGGCACAGAGGTAGCGATGGCCTATGAAACAGTTGGCTATAGACCCAAATTATTTTGTTTTTAAACGGTTCGCTAAATGCAAACTGGCCACCATAGGCAAAAAAAAAAAAATAAATAAATAAAAAAACTGGCAAAATAATTTTTATATAAGGCAGAGCAACCACAGTATGTATTGCCCGGTGCACAAATGCAGTGACACAATATTTGCATATGTTAATATTGGTGCTCTTGTCTATTGACTGCATAATCTAAATGAATTTAGGCAGGATTATCTCTGGCATTTGCTTTTTTTATAAATCATTTTTAAAATTCTGTTTATGCAATATTTTTTAAATGACCTTTGTTTACATGTAGGTGGTCGCATGGTTCTTAAATATAACGCTTTCGGGTATGAGCCCACAATTTTCTGGCTTTAAGGCTTATGCCTTGTAAAAGTTATAATGGCTTTTTAGCCAATATGGGTGTAGTATGTACTAAATTGTCTGGAATGATGTATGTATAAGTTTTGTTTGTGCTCATATCACTATAATAGGTTGTTACCATTCATTCCACCATTGTGGTGTTTTTAGACTGCAGAAGGCTCATTGGTAAATGCAGTGATTGGTACTGTAACGATCTTCCTAATTATATCACAGGTGGTGTTAACTATACAATCCTGATTTATTGGTGTACCATAAATCTTATAATAATCCGTATTTTTCTTGGAATCCATAGGTTCACCAGCTTTGATCGTATATTTTTTTTTATACTTATTTTTTTTTACTCCAAGCTTCATCATGAGTAGGTACAAGGTGTACTCCATGAATGTAAGGGGTTTGGGCGATAAATTTAAAAACGTACCCTAGGTTTCTCTTGGCTTCAAAATAGATCTGCGGATATTTTGTTGCTTCAAGAAACCCTTATACTTAGACACTGGAGCAAAAATGGAGAGAGAGATGAGTGGGGTAATTATATTTATTTCTCTCATGTACTTCAAATAGTAGAGGGGTATGTGTGCTCTTTAAAAAATCATGGTACTTTTGTACATTGTTCAAAAGTTTCCATGATAATGTGAGGGCAATTATTATACTGGTTATAATGTTTGAACCATCACGAAAATTACATTCAATTAATGTCGATGGCCCCACTAAAGAGGAACCGCTTTTTTTTTAGCATATTCATAAGAAGATGAATGAATTTGTTGTGAATCAATCATTTGGGGTGGCGATTTCAAATTGCGTCCTTGATCCAATGATGATAAAAAGGGGGGCCATTCACAATCTCATTGTAATTCTTGTAAATAATTCATGAGTTATCTCTCTCTGCATATGATCTAGTCGATATTTGGAGAGAAAGAGAAATCAAGGGGTTCGTAAGATTCACCTTGCGCCTCAAACAATAATCCTCCAATACAGTGTTCGCTTGGATTTCTTTTTAAGTTTCTTCAATTTTGCTCGCTCAGATCAATGATTATAAACATTTCTACTGGTTTTAAAACGAATCATGTTTCAGTGGATATTAAATATGGTGGCGACAAATAATGCTCGGGGCGCGGCTTCTGGAAATTTAACACATCCCTTCTTCAGATGCAAATTATGCTTAATCTTGTAAAAATGAGATTAATGAGTTTGTTACAATCCTGATAATAATGATTTGATCCAAATTTGCGTTGGGACTTTTTGAAGTGTTCAAATTAGATCTATTGACAATGAATAATTCTGCTATTAAATCCAGAGAGCGTAAATCTCGTGAAGTTCAATTAGTTAGCAAGCTGAATGAACTAGAAGGAAAGTACGAATTGATCTAGTTAAAAAAATAATTTATTGCATGAAATTAATGAATGTAAAACAGAGTTGGGAAGTATTGTATTTTTAGACAAAAATAAAGTGAAGGGGGTTTGTTGTATAATTAGATCTAAGGGCAAACGGATGAAAATTTGGTTGAGCGTTAATTCCAAACCTTTCACATCAATTTAGAAAAACGAATCAAAGGCAAAAGGATATTTCAAAGAATTGTAATCGATACTCAATAAACTGATGCAGTGCTATCTCTGAGGAGGAAAAGAATTTTATCAAAATTGTTACAGTTCTTTCCATCCTCCAAATGTTGAATTTCAATGAAAACTGGTATTGAAATGAGATCCTAAGTTAGATAATGATCTCCAAAAACAGTGTGAATGTTATGTTGCCAGTAAAGAATGTTTGGATGCTTTTGAAAGAAATTATCAAATAACAAAACGCCGGGCAATGATGGTTTTCCAACAGAGTTTTATAATAATGTTTTTGATTGATATATATCGATTCTATTGACACGTTACAATTTCTCTTTCAAAATGGTAGCCTTCTATGATCAATGTAGGGAATAATAAATCTTATTCCTAAGACGGATTAAAGATATTATCATTTTGGGGGAAAAATTGGCGCCCAATTTCGCTTATGAACACGGATTATAAGATTATCATAAAGTTATTGCTCTTAGATTAAAAAAGGTTCTATCAAATATTATCCATCCTGATCAAATGGTTTTATCAAAGGGCGCTTATATTGGCGAAAATATTAGACTGGCTATGGAGACAATAGATTATCTTAACAATAACAATTTACCGGTCGAATTTCTTAATTTGATTTTGAAAGGCATTCGACAAACTGGAATGGCCTTTTTCGTTTTGATGAAACCTTAATTTTTTTTAAATTTTGGCCCTGACACTTATAAATGGATTAAAGTCTTCTACTGAAACATATCATCTTGTGTTACTAACTATGGGCATGCTTCCTCTTTTTTCAATTATTTGTGGTCTTCGCCAGGGCTGCCCTCTTAGTCCTCTGTTGTTTCAATTAATTTGTAGTGAAATTTTGACACTGTATGATCAGAAAAAGTAATATCGAGGCACAGAGTTTTGGATGTTGATATTCTGGTACACGACACATGCTGTGATCGACCACTACAAATTATGTCAAGATGTGGATTTATTTGGAAGAGTATCATTAATATTCTTAGACTTTCAGACTTTTTCTGGACTTAAAGATTCAATTTAGAAGAGTTGAGTTGTAGCTTTGGGTTATTACAGAGACAACCATCCAAATATTTGTTGATACTGGTTGATATGACACCACTCCCCTGTTGGTTTGGGTGTTTGTTGTTTTTTGATGCAAATCTCATGAATCGTTTTGAGTTAAATTTTTCCTAAATGAAGAAGAAAATTACGGAGATCCTCAGATTGGTCTTTCGGGATCTCACCCCCTATTGGTTAAAATTAACTATAGTAAAATCTCTTGCTCTTTCACAATTATATTATGTTCTCGGTACTTCCAAACCCCCTGACCATTTGATTAAAGATCGTGACCTGTGACGTCTGCTATTTTTCATTTCGTCTTGTCGGGCAAGCCCGATTAAATGAATAGAAATACAATTATGGGAAGTACGAACAAGGTGGTCTAAAAAGAGTCATATTCCATCGATTATCAATGGCTCAAAAATTGCCATGGGTGTGAAACGCATCAAAAATGAGTGTAACTGGAAATATTTCTATAAGTATCATTAGTGCAATTTTGGTGGGCAACTTCATTTGGGAATTGGAACATAACTCTTCCGAATAAACGTATCTTAATATAAAAAGCCCTTATCAAAGATGTTGGTCGGGCATGGTTGCTTTGTTACTTAATGCACACCCTTTTGATAACTTGAATCACCAAATTCTCTGGAACAATTAAGTGCTATTACAATAAATAATAAGACGTTTTTAGACAGCAGTGGTATTTCAAGGGTATGGTATCAAATATTTATCAAATTTTTGTGAGTCACAAGAGGGTTTCGGCCTTCGTAGTTTTAAAAGCGTTTTAACCCCATTGTAATTCTTTCTTGAATACTATTCCTTATATTATGCTATTCCAAATCTGGAAGAGAAGGTCAAGAGGGGGGGGGGGTGACAATTCATACTATTCCACATCTCAAGAAGACATGCTTGCCCAAAATACCGAGGATTGACCAAAGTGGTAAAAAATGATTTCCGATATATGTATTGGCAAGGTTTTTCGACCTCCAATTCAGAAGAGAAATGGTTTTCTTGGATCTGTAATTGATATGGATTTAAATTGGAGAAGAAAATTTATCAAATTCCGTTTGTCATCCTCCCGATCAACACACAACTTAGGTACTTTCAGTTTAAAATAATTCATTTAGAGATAGTGGTATGTAAATGATCATTTATTCAAATTGGTTTTGGTTAACTCAATCTATACTCCTTCTGTAATAATGGAATTGAGACTATACAGCATCCTTTTGGGAATGTAATACAGTATCTCATTTTTGGAATAGTGCTAAAACACAGATTTTGAGGTAAATCTATGATCTTGTATGAAGAGTGTATATTAGGAATATTAGACCCTATAGATTCCAAGTTATTTTGTCATTCTACAGGCAAAAAGGACATTTATGATTAAGGATAAAACAGGGCATTCTAAAAGCTTTAAAGATATTTCTCATATCGAAAAGAGTATGGCTAATATGACAAGAAGGATAAATGAGTGGCATACCCGCTGGGATTCTCATATCTTAAATATCTAATAAGGGTTTTTCCCTTAAAAAACTCGGTAATCAGATTGGCCTGGTACACTTCAACATTTGTGGTATTGCGTATGTATTGTAAACATCGTTTCTGGAAATTGACGATGGTGGCCAATTCTCATTTAATCTAGCAATGCCAAACAATATTTGTGCTAATCTTGTTTTTCGACTTGATATTTGCATGCTAAAGGCACTTTATTTTTGCGGCTCTCAATGTGGATTGGATAGGCGGTGTACCCAGAGGAGTATTGCGAGTCCTGTGTAGGTATTGAGCCTGTATATTTATGAGCCCATTCCACAATGCATCGTTTTTTGGGAACCTCATCTTGATGGGGGTCTCATACGATCCAAACAAGTCCTCTTGTGTTTTGACTGTTTTTTGGGTGGGGTTAGCTTTAGACAAGATTATGAGGGCGACTTGGTTTTTGAAATTCTGGGTTTTTTATCCCATGTATGGTCATTATTGGTACAGTAATAATTGGGGCACTTGTCCAGCACTGTGGAATGGTTTTTCAAAGCGTCCTCTGAAGCTATCTGGGGACTCATGTGCCAAGTTCAGTGTCTGTTTATGCTGAGGATAAATTGGGATTTTTTTTTTGGCCGCCATCGTCGGCTCGGAATATCGACAATGTTATCAGGGTCTTTTACCTGCAGAAACCACTGGGCGTTGGATCTTGTAATCTGTTTTGATTTATGGTGTGCCATTGTACTACAGTATTTTTTTTTGTATTACCATTATGGTTTAAAATCCAATCCATGGGGAATGACCTTCGGACCTTTGGAGTCGTGGGTTTTTTAAATTTTAAAGGTTTGCCAAGCGAAGAGAGGGTTGTGACATATATTGGAGATTTTGATGGATTACTGCATGTGTCACGCGTATGGATGCCAAATATCTTCTGGTTTATGCCTCTTTTGAAACATTTTTCTTTAAATTATCTTTGAAGCTTAGGTACACCAATCATAGTAATCTTGCTTTTGCAGTACCATGAGGTTTTGTAGACATGTATGCTCAATATTCTTTTTGATATTCTGTAGCTACTTAAAACATTTTTTCATTGATGGTAATGTCTGATGTTAATCCTGTATGTAACAGTAACTATTTGCTATAACCAGACTTGTGGCAACCAATTTTTATGTACTGAAATAAATGCACATTGTACAATTGTACATGTGGAAAGAGAAAAAAAAAGAAAATGAAGAAACAACAATATTCAACAATAGAATCTCCATTAATTAGTTTTGTAGTAAGTGTCCGTACGGACAGTAATGACTGAAATATCCGATTTCGTCCTTGTTAGGTTGCATTTTGGTCTTATCATTTGTAGGGTTTGCCACAGCACCCCCCCCCCCCCCGCACCCCCTCCCTTACTTTGTACGGTCCTGGAAACCATCGTGTATTTGGGGGTACCATTACCAAATATGGCACAGATGTAGCGAATGGCCTATGAAACAATTTTGGATATAGACCCAAGTTTCTTTTGTTTTAAACGGTCGCTAAATTCAAAATGGCCACTTTTTTTTTTAAAAAAAAAAAATAAATAAATAAAAAGAATGCAAATTAATTTTAGTATAAGGCATAGGGCTTTTAGTTGTCATTCCCAGTAATGCATATTACGCATTATGCATAAGAGTTATTACCCATTGCTTTATTTCATTACCCATTGCCTTTATTATTATGTCTTGTTTGTAAATGTCGCTGTTGTTATTTCATAACTATGATATGTCCACAAATATATACCTTTGTCAAAAGCTGTTCTACAAATTTCGAAATCACTCTAGAATACGTAAAGGAATAGGAGGAATGGGGAGAGCCCGACATGCATATAGAAGAGGTAGAGAGAGAGGGGAGGGATGGGAGAAATAGGGGAGAGAGAGAGGTACGAAGACCCGGACGAAGACTCTACCTTGTAGCGTGCATGTTTACGACTAGCCATGGCGTTGTGTCAGTATGTGGAAAGGAAACAAGACCAGTGATGACGCTTCGTCGGTTGCGACCACCGGATTGACCAATACACGAACACCTAGTATAGTGAAAATATGGCATAGTTCCCTGGCTAACTCTGGGAATTATCTTTCAATTAGCACTCAGAATGAAGATTGATGGCCGATTGAAAAATATCCCCTTTATGGCCTCCACCTGAAATCAGTATTTCCAGATTTTAAATTGCAAATTGAAGTTTATTAACTAAAGTCGCCTGTAAAGCTGACTGAAATATCTGAGATATCATGGTAGACGTGGATCTGATGTTCAAATACCAAACCCATACACATGCATAGCAGTCTCGCTTTTCGAAACTAATTGAGTTTGTGAAACAGAAGTGAATTACCTGTTCAAAGTGAAAAGGGAAATTGATATTAATCGCTTTCATATTTAAAGATCCCGTTAAAATATCTCAGGCGGCGAGGAGCGAGAATGTGTGTCCTAAATATCACTGGGCATCCGTCCTGTGAGGAAAACGGTTGTGAAGTACTTCTAACCAGTAGTATAATAATGTGCTATATTTTTATTCCAGTTGTAGTTATCCGCTGACAATACCTACGGCTGCCGGAAAAGTGTGTAGTCTGTGTCACAGATGCGAAGGATATTATATAATTGGTAATGCGCGAGAGATTAACGTTCAGTCCGTCATAGAGAAACTTGTGGCATCAGAGGGTCCGTTTCACTATGTGTTGTTAAATATGTATCGTAATTGGTCGACCTATAGAACCCTAGCGAGAAAATTGAACTTTTTGTTGGGTACTTCGGACTCGCAAACACGGAAAAGTTAAAGGCCGCGCCCGACTCAGAGATTTCCGATGAGGGCGCCCCCTAATTTTCAAACAAATTGTGTTTTTTGAATGAATTGTTTTTAAAAAAAAAAAAATCCCTGTGTGAAATAGCTAGGATCAAATCGAAGTCCTTAATATAGAAAATCACATCTTGTTTGAAAAATTCCGGATCCGGAAATTGTTATACACAGTATCCTATAGCACTGTATAGTACACATGAAATGTTACTGACATCAAAACGAAAATTCCGGATTCATCTCAAACTTTGGAATTGAGCATTTAGGTGACAATATTTAGTTCTAGGGACTATATTTAATTTAATATATTTAAAAAATTATATTCAGAAATCTCTGGTCAGACTTTAACCGCAATCTATTTGGCGAATCCATTTTTACCACAAAAGCCTTTCGGTATTATTACAGTATTGAGAATTTCAAACCACTGGTTTCAATTTTTTGTTCAATTTTAGAAACCGGAAATACGTAACTTCCGGACCGCCGACTGGAAAATATGAAGGATATAAATATATCTTAAAAGCATGCGCACCTGTGAAAGAACAAAAACAAAAATTCCAATCGAAGCCGTGTGTGATTTAAAATGGAAAAAGGTTTTTCGATTACATATACGTGAGCGGAGTGCGCGGGCCACAAAATTGAGAAAGAGTTTGTTCTAACTACTTTTTTCGTCACGTTTTCACGCAATTTTCAAATATTATTATCTCTACATTTCTTTAGATTTTGCAGAAATTTTGCTGCAAGGCAGGTAATGCATATTTAACGTGAGAAGCCCTCTTGGCGAATACTAAACTATGATTTTAGGGACCATACCATAATTAGTAGGACCCATAGGGGAGGTTTCGTCGGAAGGAGGGAGATTTTGCCATGCCAAAAAGAAGGGGAGAAGGGAACCTTTTTTTTTTAAACCGTCACCGTCAAATACCTTTGTAACATAGCAAAAGAGTGACTAAGAAATTAAAAAAACTTGTAAGCGTGACATTAGAATAGTGACGCTAACTCTTCCATACAGACTCCCCCCGAAAAAAAAAAAGACGAACTTGGGACCGGACCAAGGCATTTTGTTAAAAAACAAAGCAAGCAAAGAAATCTTTGTTTGGTAAATCCTTTCAAGTCATATAAAATAAAACATTTAGTTGCATTTTAATTGCGTTGCCCTCCGGACTTGTAGAACAAAAACGATATGCTTCATCTAAAAATGAAAAGTGGCAAATCAGATGGTCAATTCGGCCTATAAACATTTTGAATGCATAAAGCAAACTATTCACACTTTTAAATTTTTTTACAAAATACCTAATGCGGGTGTTAACATTTTGTTGCGGACAGCCTGGAGAATGTGGGAGAGCCCGCGAGCAGTAGCATGATTAGTCAGCCCGACTTTTATCAGGGGTAGAATTTCAACAACCTTCCGAATACTTCAACTCAACCTACCCCGTTGCCCGCTGGTTACGCCCGCGGCCCGGTCCTTTCGGTTGGAAACCGGTTTCTATGGTCTATACCAAGGCTCTTGGCTGCTCCCGTTAACAATAACAATTTCCTATATTCAACCGACTTTTGCTCAACAACCTAAACTGAAGGAATGTGACTTAAGAATACTGAATGACGTCATATTTTGACATTGGGGTAAAAAGACCAGATGCGTTCTCAATAAACCAGTTCTGAAACCGGAATAAGTAGCTACTGGTTACTAAAACCACAGTAAATGTCACTCTTCAAAGTTTATTCCAAAGTCAAAATATGTGAGACTAGTATTTAAACATTCTACGACAATGTACAAAATCATTTCAAGTTTCTGCTCCCGCAAGAACTTCCGATGACATCCGTATACTACAATCTAGAATTTTCCACCAATTATGCACATTTAACTCTATATGTTTTAAGTGTTCGGAAGATAAATGCTCCAGACCAGTGCAAAACATGATGGAATCGTGATGTTTTTGAGTCAACGAAAGATCGTGTAATTTCAGGTCATCGTTTTTCATTGCTGCAACTGGTTGAGGTGATTGTGCTATTCTACTATTCAAGAGTTAAATGCTTTCTAGCCTTTGGCAGAAGGTGACATCACGAAGAGAGTGTCAAGTGGACACGGCTTCAGCAAAGAAGCTCCAGAAAGTCTTTATCTTTTGTTCTCTCTGTTTCATTAGAATTGGTGCCCGGACTTGAATCTCGCCTTCCTTTCTACTATCGAGTGTTCATTTCACACACAAACGTCCACTCATATTTCGGCTCGACTTAGTAGGAGGCAAGGTCAAGGCTTCTGTCCACGGGTATAGTGGCGAATAGACCACGACGCGTATATATACAATCAAACTTGTTTGCTGAAATAAGCCTCTCAAGCAAGGCGGAAAAAAGAGCAAGTATTAAACGTCTCCTATTAAAGGGGCTACTTTGAGGAAAAAGTACGTTTCTAGAGAGTATGTGCGACGGGCATTACATAAATATTCACAGTCATAGAGGAAATTGCGCGTATCGGGTGTTGATCACTACATTAGATCATCAAGTGGTGATGACGGTTATGAAGGTGATCAGTTTGTGTTCGCTTATATATGCTTGACTATTTTTCTTAGATAACGCGTTGTGGTAGAATCTGGAACGAGAAGCATTAGCAGTAAACTTTTCTCATGAAGATGGAGAGCTTGTTACATAATTTTCAATGATATACTTTACGCTTGCATTTAAAGGAATATAGTCATTCCAAAAGGACAGTGCTTTTATTGCATTGCTCAGGATTCCGTTGTTATCAAGACACCGCATACAGTGTCCGCGTTATGATAAAACCTTAATACAAAATGATTATTTTTTTTAAAAATATTAGACGATCATGAATTACTTTTGGGTTTTATTTGTTTTGAATGGATTGTTTGCAACACTATAGTATGAAATCTCTAAAAAAACAAAGAAATCATGGTCTTTGCCTGAGGCGCTACGTGAGATTCGACTGAATTAGATTCCATTTGGCCCGGATTAGCTGATGTTTTGTTAATAAATCTTACGTGGAGTTTTCAAGTGTAGGGTTTCTCTCTGGTGTCAGGATGACTCCAGGAATTATTCTTCCACCGTTGGAGAATAAGAATTGATGACAGTTGTTTTAAGGATAGGCAATAATATTAATTAGAACCAAATTTAACTGACGGGCTGGATAGCCCGGCAAATTACAATTTATGAGGTTGAAAAATGCACCAGCTTTTATTGAAATACACACATGGAAGTTGTGTAGCAATATGTAGTATCCTATTATAATATAGACAAGGTTATTTATTAAAGGAATGCGGGTGCGTGTGTTTGATGCTTTGTTTTTTGCTGTGTTATATTGCACATATACGATCACTAACAATTCCATTAAAGGTGCATTCTGTAATCCTAAGGACCTTAATTTTTTGTTTTATGTTCACTAGATATCCTCAAGAAAAGTTAATTCCACACGTCCAGTTTGATTCTGACCGCGGGTTTTGATGTTATAAGCATCGTATCACGGTGTCCCATTGGGAACAAAATTACGAAGTTTACCTTTAAGTATGATGCAAAATGTAATTTCTTCATGTATGAGTGGGGCTCATTACTCGAAATTCATAAAACTGATAGCATGTTAACACTATCAATGAGATCCATACATCACTCTCAAAGTCGCCCATAAATTTGTTGTTTAATGGGTACAGTGTCTTCAATATTGCGAGTGAAAGCCTTGCGGTCATACGGGGAACGAGATGAAAGGCGGCTTGAAATCTACGCTATCTACACAGTACGTTTATGCCATCAACATCTAAGCTACCATATATTGGACTATTGTGGAGTATCTCAAGCTTGAGGTACTCCAGAATGGACCATTACCGTACCACAAAGCGAATAGACAAAACCTGGCTTCTAATAACTCCAGGTTAATAAACCGGTCTTCTACTTCATGCGTATCGACATACAACATTTCTAGTTAGTTATTCTTTCTGCCCTAATCTGATAATGGATAAGAGATATTATAATTACTGCCTTTCATCACAGTGGCTTTGATAAGGTTTGAAATGTTTCAACCAAATCCATTTTTCTCTTATACCAATTGATTGTGCACATATTCGCCTTGAACAAAATCCAAACGTAGCACAGTACTGCAAATAACCCTGCTTAACTTCACATCCCACCATGGACCTTTTAAATTTAAACTATGTTATATGCCAATTGTTTTCTACGTCGCACTGATGACCACCCGATGTGAGAAAAGAAGTACGGCTCCGATTTCAAAATATTTTGTGGTCATTTCTATAACTTGATTACACGTTTTCCCAAATTTGTTTTATATCAGTCTTCACTTGCATGATGTGTTTAGGGTTACCCGTTTATACCTGTACACGTTACAGACATGCAAAAATCTGATTTTTGATTTTTTTTTTCGATTTCTGATTTAGAATATCACTGATAGTGCGTTTAGTTATTTCGTTTGTATGCATTTTAATATTGTCTATGTCAATTTTTTTTGTATTTAATCATGAATTTTAAAGAAACTGGATTTGAAATGCAACCTTTTCGTTTATCTAAGACGGTAGTGGCTCATTCCCAAGATTTGGAATATCGTGTCGGCTCGCCAGTCTCTGGTGCACCCTCGATAGGATATCTGACAGATCAAACGCTGCAAGAAATAGATATAGCAAGTAAACCACCCTAACGTGAGGTCGACATAGACGAAATTTAGTGCCAATATTAATGTAATTGTCAGCGATATGTGCGCTCCTTTTACATCATTTAATCATAAGTCTGGATGTTAGTATTTCAAATGAAAATGAAAACAAAAATATTTCGCGCAAGTGACATTAGGGACACAAAATATAATACAGTCTTATCAGTTTAATACACCCACCACCATATGCATCCAGCAAATTCAGTGAACTTTCTGTAGCCTTGACTGACCCAAGGCTGCTGAGTGGGGCAAGTTTAGTGCAGCATAGAGCTTGCTACTGTAATTTCTACCAGGAGCAGCGAACAGGTTAAGTTAGTTTCGTTGTAAATGCATTTGAAAATGATTTTCATGTCCATTCTTTATTTTAATCATGTAATTCCTAAAGAAACTGGATTGAAATTACCTTTTCGTTTTATTCCTAAAGACTAGTGTCTCAATGCCCAATTGTTTGAAAGTATAAATTCGGCTTGCCCAGTCTCCTGTGCACCCTCGATAAGGAATCTCTGACAGATCAAACCTGCAAGAAATAGATATAGCAAAGAAACAATTAACGTGTGGGTCGACATAGACGCAATTTATTGGACCCCGTAACAACACCAAACCGACAACCCATTCCCAATTTATACTTAAATAACATCAATCGTCATCGACATAGCGACAATAGAGGCCTGTGAGCCTGACTGCGAGTCAGTTTTCGAACTGGATCGCTTGATGTAATGAAACTTGCACTCAGAGTACTCATACCCCATTCATGCAACCATTCCCCAACAAGTTGTACCGGGATAAATGCTCATAGTTTGAAGCATTGAAACAGCCATGACAGTTCAACGACACGCACTGTGCCGACGGTTATTGAAAAAGGAATCCATTGTAATATCCAAATGGCTCGAAAATCAAAATGTTAAACTTTGCCACACGTTTAAAACAGTGCCGTCCGCAAGGATACATATTAAGATTCATTGTTTTTTCTTGTTAATGAACCTTGTGGTGTTTTTTGTTTGGCAAAGTCATCTAATGTTGAAAGATGCCCACAGGAATGTAATTACATTTTCATCATGAAGTTTGCCTGTGGTTCATTATGAAAACACTAGCATTTGTGAGTTCGTGGGGCGACTTACAGACTACTTATAGCGATATGAAGAAGGTATTTTAAAAAGTTTTAAAAAGCGATTTAAAAAATCCACCTTGGGTCAATAACATAGATTATCAGGGGAAGCGACGCAAGTGCTGTTTGCGTGCGTTTAGGGAACAACAGCATAATTCGGTGGTCTCCGACGTACAGTAATAAGCAAATTACATGGATTTATTTCGTCCAACACCTTAACAATTGGATTCGAAAATAACTTAAATGAAAATTAGAGGACATGTCTAACGCAACCTCAACAAACTCAATGTCTCTTTCAAACCATGACAGAATGCCCCCCCTCCAAAAAAAAAGATTCTAATTATGTTTCTCAGCACGATTTTAGATGTTTGACAGAAACGACGATTTGCGCTGCAATGGATATAAATGATATTAACTTTCGAAATATAAACGTTTGATTAGAGTGATTTGCTTTTTATTGTTATCAGTGGCCACTGGAATAAACACTTAAAATACACTTTTTTGCAAACCAGGTGTTGCAGATACATTGTCTAAACTGCTATAATTGTTGGAACGGTTTTTCACTGAAATCTTTAAAATGTAGATGTTGTGACCATACCTCAGAAGTACTTTGGACGGCACAGTGATATTTATTTTGCGAAAATTAAAGTTCCACGTGCACTTTATCCTCCTCGTTCAGAATTTTGTTATCTGCCCTTCTCCCCGAAATTTCTCAATATAAGATTTCGCACTCCTCCTCTCTTTTTCATAAAAGAAGTAAGTGGATGTTTACTCCCGCCAGATCGAAATAACCCACACCCCTCGCTTGAATCTGATGGTCCCCAAATGACTGTAAGTCTTGTCTCAGACTAGGAATCCCATAGTGTACTCAAGGTAGTCACGTTGGTACAATTGCAATTTATTTCCAATAAGTATTGAAATATCGAGAGTGATTTTCCTTTAATACTTTTTGATTATTCCTGGAACACAAGCGCTGAAATCCATGCTCCTATAACCCAATGGTCAGAACCACAAAGGCGGTGAAATTCAAGCTAGGCGGCATGAACTGTGGCGACAAGCGACGCAGTGAAACTGGAATCGCTTAAGGTTGTAACAGGGGCAAGTTTACATCTCTGTTAGTACGACTAGAAATTGACTATAGTAGCAGTGTTTCCGATAATTATTGGGTTACGATTCGTGACTTTATTGCGTTAAGTTACGGTGCCAGCACACCTGAGGTTTAAAGAGGGTTTTAACCGAGCAGTCGTGGCATGTTACAGACAGGTCCACTGACCAAGTGGAAGGTCACTGAAGAAACCACGGATACGCGTAGTATTGCTGTTAGTCTAAATGATTGTGCAAATTTTCTTTCTTTAAAAATTTACTTGGGTGACCTATTTTATATCCCTTAACGCCCTAAATGCTATTTCTGTCTGGTTCGCATTCTGTCTCTGCCACTTTCAAACTCATGGAGTGGACCCTTCCTTTGTTTACCTGGGACCATCAAAGTGTATATAAAGTTGTCAAATACAAAATTTTTTGAATCTCTTGCTAATACCAGTGCATTCCCCAGATCACATGGTTCAGAAAAAAAAGTACAATTTTGACCATATCTGTTGACGTTATTTTTTCAAATGACCAGCCAAAACGGATCGATCCGTGTCGAACATGTAATGGCCACATTAGAACATACTCTGTAATGAGCCCTTACAATCCAGGACACTGCTTTTCATCTAAACAGTCTCAAACCATTCTCCTCTTGTCCTAACAAACAATATTAAAATAATTCAAATAACTGTAGATGTGGAGAAAATATAGGATTTTGACACCATTTTATTTCACACGTCACAGTCAAATTGTAAAAATGTGACACCAATATTCTAATAATTGATATTAATTACAAAAACATGTAGCGCAAAGTATATAGAACATTTGAACTTGAACTTTCATAATTAATTGTGTGACTTTTCGTTGTTAATATTAGACACTCAAGTATCAAAATTAGACACTCAAGTATCAAAATTAGACACCCAAGTCATTACGGAATAAAGTATACATAGAAATGGATTTGACAGCAATATGATAATAATATATCTCCATATTTTTGAAACAAATAGATACGAATGATTGTGTATACGTTACAAGGCCTGTATTCGGTTATCAATTAATGCTTCATGCACTGGTACTTTATATCTTCCTCTTAAAGGGGGATTACCCTATTTAATTATATAAAATTTCCATCTTGATAGAATGACCTTCACTCCAAAACTCCATCTGTAAGGTTTCGCGCCGATTTTTCAATCAACCGGTTTTTGATGTGAGAAAAATATATTGACAAAATTGGGCAAATTTTTGTGCTCATAAAACTCCAAACCAAACAATCCTTTAGCCATAAGATTCCACAGGTTAATGAGAAAAGTAGTAGCTTTCTTAAGATACCACACTTTTGGGTATAAGATGTGGGGTTCTGGCCCTTTAACCATGGTAAAAAATATCCTATTAAATGGAACTATTTTAATATTTAATTGCTAAAGCAAGACACAATATTTGAGACATTTTATTTAAAATAGGAGCTATTTATTAAATTTTTAACCTGTATGGGCAAAACTTTGACCTTAGAAAGTTTGGCTTGTAACTATACTTCCCAGTTGTGACCTGAGGAATACAATGGTGTAGTTTTTCACAAGATAAAAAAGTAACTTTGTTATTTGACCCGTTACATTAAGACCCTTGTTATCAGGAGTTAAAATCCAAAGCCTCGCAATCTCAACATGAACTTTGGAGGTAATAAAAATACCCTTGCGTAATGTCATTTATTTTGTAAGAAAATGTAACATAAATTTTCGCATCGGAAGTTAATAACCTCACCAAGCGCATCGTTTATACATTTTTTATGAGGTGTACCGAGTAATAGTTAGAGGCTTTAACGCAGAAGACATTCAATTCCCTTTGTCCGTGAAGGTAAGCTAGTTGATGTAGTGATAATTTAAAGATTATGTAGAAAATGACAGATTGAAGAAGATGAAATTGAAGACGGAGAGAATAGTCAGAGCGAATAACTAAAGCTGTCAAATTAGATTCCCAAAAGTTTTTACAACAATGATAAAAAGAAGTTATAATCAAAAATTGCTTTTAAATTGTTGTAAATTATTTGTGAAATATATAATTCTAGTCTTCGTATAATCTCAATTCATATGATAGATCATTGCCCTCCTTTTCCTACAGGAAATAGTTTTCATTTGCAAGGTTGGTAGTAAACGATTATTAAGCATTAGAATTCTCCAAAGAATTAGTGTAAGCTTGGGATTCCATTTCTTAAATCTTGGGTTAATTCTGTTATCTACGGCTTTGAATATGCCAATGACCGATGAGCTTTAGAATCTCAAAATCCCACTCATGCCCATACGAGATTGAAATTGACAGCCTGGTCTCAAAAAAGTGGTACAATCAGAAAAAATGGTTAAATAGTAAATTTCAAAATAAGCCATTCTTACTTGTCTTAATATTAAAGAACAAAGGCCGTGCTTTGTAATAGTGTTTTGTTTCAATCTTGTTTTTGTCATTTCAGAGCTATAATCAATTTATTTCGATAGCAACAAAATGGATTTTGTGCACTTTTATCATGGGGCAGAGTTGTAC
The DNA here is from genome assembly GCA_023653785.1 of Ophioderma brevispina. Classification (NCBI taxonomy): domain Eukaryota; kingdom Metazoa; phylum Echinodermata; class Ophiuroidea; order Amphilepidida; family Ophiodermatidae; genus Ophioderma; species Ophioderma brevispina. Next base: position 127,943 of record JAMKCH010003384.1, on the reverse strand, counting down.
GAATAGTTATTCCACGCTGTCTTGAAACCCACAACGATTGCAACTGACAAAAGATCAAACACAAGATTAAAGCCACAAAGAAGTCTATTTTTTCTCGACACAAACTGTAATAGTCAACAAGAATCTGGTTTCAATGATAATATATTCTTTTCAGAAAATAATAAACAAATACAAATATTATTGCACGACAATGAAATGGATCTTTTAATCTATTACATAAATAAATTGTATCTATTAAAATCATGCTAAAATGAATATAATAATGCAACCCGCCACCAAAAATAAACCTCCAACCTATATGATTTAAAATATTGCAATTCCTTGTGCATTAACTACGGACTTTTGGGTTTCATGATACGTCAGAGCATATAACTCTCCTCTCCAGGTAGCTTACGGTCCCGATTCTCTTCTAAACAAACAACAGTGGTGTCCTATGTTATACACTTTATCTTAAGGCCAGAATCTTACTGAAGATAATTCCCCACATTACGTAACTGTTTTGCATCTTTTTAGCTTCTTTATGAAGTTAATCCCGTTTTTAGATTTCAAATCTGTTCAAAATGTGAATAATTATGGCTCAACTAATACTAATTCTTTCACAATTTTCACTCAACCCGAAAGTAGCACAAACCTCATTTTTGAGTTCCGTAGTAAACTCTCGATTGCCAACAACAATTGCGATAAACAAAAAAAAATTGGAAAGGCCTTTCTTTTTTTCTTTAATGTTGAGACAAAATGACTTTCTTATGTCGGATATAATATTAAAAAAAAACGTTTTCGATTGTACCACTTTTTGAGGCACAGGCGGTATAAACGGTACGAATAGTTTTCATTGTCTTGGTCTATAGCATTTTACACACTTTCATCAGTATAGAGAATATTGTAAACTATTATTATGTCGTATGTCATGTCCAAACATACCGTCTCTTTATTGGCAGTCGCAGTAAATGTAACGCAGATTCATGCACTATGCCTGAGGATTGATGCGCCCAAGCCTTTATTTCAAGAAATCAGTAAATTATCTCTATAGTAGGGTATAAAGTCATTATTCATAAACATTCATTAAGTTCTGGCTGCACCTGCTGTCACTAGGACACACGATGCAGATTATACAACAATCCGCCATAAAGTAGTCTGTAACAATAAAGACACTCTTTCAAAATAACCCTTGTTTTCTGACTTATCTACCATATACCAGAGTCAACGTATAAGAATCCAAACGCATTCGTAAAGTTGTCTGCAATAAAATCTCAAATTACTAAGTCGGTAATGTTCGATTTACATCACCAGGACACCATGCGTGTGTTACTTCAGGACCCAGATCCAGACTTAAAGAATTTAATCCAAATTTTCACACATGATATTAAATACGCATGTGCAAGAAAAAAATGCTAATACCCAAAAAGTCGATTCTTGAGGAGGCAAATTTAATTGTTATTACCATTTTGGTTATCATATAAAACGTGACACGCCTCAGCGTTTTTGTATTTGAAGGTATTTTTTCTCACTTTATTGTGGTGGATATACTTAATATAATTTTAGTTAATTGGTTATAGCCTTCGCATATGATATAGGTGCAAATAATACAAAAAAAACCAAATTAGGGGAATTACAATTTACGTTAAGCGCGAGATTGTGAAGTTATAATGTTGCGTTGTTATGAAAAACGCAAACGCAAATAAAAGCACGATTGACACATAAAAGTGCTAGTATTGAGGGATGGATTAAACAAGTAATAGCCAGCTTTGCAGCAAGATATTTTTTCTCTTTTGTTTCTTACTTCTTTTAGAGGATCAGAAAAGTGAACCAAGCTGGGTTTATTATTCCCATTTTTTCTTGCTGTAATAATTATGTGAATCCAAGTAAGATTTTGAACGAGTTGTGGGGATAAACGCAGCCAACTGTCATAACGCAAATTAGATTTTACTTTTACAGTCATGGTATTTGATATTGAAAGAGGCGTTCATTTAAACAATATGAGCAAAAGTACCATGTCTTTATCACCCACAATTCTGTCCATTTGTGTCGTTTTGTGTTGACCAAGCTGCATCACGTTGCTTTGCTCTTTTCTATACCTGTCTCGTGATCGTTTGATACGCGAATGGCACCTTCTGATATATGCACGAAGTTTCTTATCGAAGATTGCACCAGAATTGGTAAGCCACAATTTTGCTGTGGCCTTCCACTTTTGGGGAAAGTGCAGTTTTAGTGACATGTGGCAAATGTAAGAAGTCGGTTCAGTTGGTGATGATGGTGACGATGAAGATGATGATCAGATCATGATTGCATCCATGATCATTGATGGTTGATATCAGCATGATCATGATCATGATGGTGATGGTGGACGCGACGGCCATGCGTTGACGATGGCGACGTTGCCGATGATGATTATGTAGGATGATGTGTGATGATGATGATGATGATGAGACGACGATGCGATGATATGAGACGATGATGATGATGATGATTTATTAGAAATCGGGCAAAATCCCGGCACAATACTCAAACCCAACTACCTTCCCTTAACTTCTGTTGGTTACTCCATGTAACTAGGTTAAAATAATATTTTTTCCAAGTAGGCACATTAACTTACATTTGAAAAACAATTGTGCTTAAATTGATCGTGCCGTAGGGCTTTGCGCTATTTTGTTAGAGGAATGTTTAAGAAATATAAACAGACATAAGTTTTATCCAATATTTTAATTGGTTAACTTAAAAAAATGTTATAAATTGGAAAGTTTATTTATAGATACAAATGTTTAGAATTGCTTAAAGACTAGTGCTTTCTACCCTACATAGGCAGGAAGGCTTTACAGTAAATGCCCTCCGTTAATTAGAGTATAGCATTAGACGGGCATTAAGGAAACTAATTATAGAATCAATTCTTTTTTGATAAAATTATCAAATTTTTCTCTAGGCGTCCAAAATGAAGCAAGAAAAAACGATAAGGTTGAATACAGTCCGCAAATTCGCCGATGGCGCCATATGAGAAGAAGTTGTTTTAACGCTTCCTGCGCCTATCTTCATTGGATTCTCTTCGCTAGTCGTCGTGGTTGAGATCCTTGCTTAAGTCATCTAAAGAAGTTGTGGTTCATTAAAAATAAACTAAGTCGATTAGTTGATTTGAATCGAAGGAAACGTTGTTATTCTCTCATTGCCTTCTCCTTTTCTCTTTCATTTCGCTCTCTCTGCACTTTCGATCTCCGCACACTTTATCCATCTTTCTCTCTCCTCTCACTCTCACCCTCTCTCTCTATCAGTTAATTTCGTCCATCCCTCTCTTTCTGACCGTTATATCCTCTCTCTTCCCACCTCTTTCGAATATGAAGATTAAGTTTTTTTGCATTATTTAATAGTCTCGCTTTCTTCAAATACTCTTCAAAATATCTCCCATAAGCTAAGATTTGACAACTATTAACATTTTTCCACAGGGTCTCTATATTTCAAGGGACACTGACCTCATGATTAAAACCTTTTTAGATCCAAATATTTGATAATATGTCATTTAAAGTCATCTATACCCCTCATAGGCTTAGTGTTAAATCGTACGTTCCCTACCCATTAGTATTAACGATATCCATTTTCCATATTTATCCCGCAGAAACTAATAATGCACGAGTATTTGTAAGTCAAAGCTTATAAAATGGCCGGCTTTGCCGAAAGGGCAGAGGATCGTAAAAGTCCCATTTGTGGCGATTTTCAGGCGCGCGTTTTATTTGCTGTGCTACGCGACTCGTCCATTTGTGTGAGTGCTTTGAATCAATTTGGATCGAGCCTGCTCCAACATGCGAAAACATTACAGAAGTGACTGTTTTTGTGTGTGTGTTTATGTTTTTGATTAGGTGGTGAAAAAGTCCGTTTGACCTCGAATTTATTCCTTTATTCCGTTAACGGAATCGAGGCCCATGGTTCAGGAGGGTGAATGAGTTAAAATACAAGTAAGCCATAGTTGATACACGAACTCCAGAACAGTAAGGATCTATTGCTTAGGTATTGTCTTACGGAGCAGTTGCTAACATGTTCTAGTTATTTAAGTCCAATAGGGTTGAAGTCAAATTTGCTTTGTGCTACGCTGACCTCGTCCATTTGTGTGAGTGTTTGAATCAAGTTGTATTTAGAGCCTGCTCCAACATGCGAAAACATTACAGAAGTACTGTTTTTGATGTGTGTGTTATGTTTTTGATTAGGTTGAAAAAAGTGTCTTGACCTAGAATTATGTCCTTTATTCTGTGAACGGAATATAGCCATGGTTCAGAGTAGGTGTGAATGGTTAAAATGCAATTAAGCCAAACAGTTGATACACGAACTCCAGAACAGTAAGATCTATTGCTTGGTTATTTGTAACCTTACGGCAGCAGTTTTGTAACAGGTTCTAGTTTGAAGTCAGTCAAATGGAAAATCCTTTAAAAGAATATCTGGTATTACCCTAGAAGCCTAACATTCAGGTGAGCAAACATATTCAACCATTTCAATCAACCCCAGTCCGTATGGAACAATATTATCTAAGCCTATGACAAAATCGTGGAAAAGATATGGTACTTTTGAAAATAGTGGAATATGTATTTCTTATTGTTTCTATTAGTTAATATGAAATGTGAGGGTTCAAATTTAATTAAATAACATAATATTTGAATAGTCGTTAAACACGACAAGTATGAAACATCAATTGTATAGCCCAATTATGCTATTATTCAGACACTTCTTTTGAAGAATCTTAGCAAACATTATGTTAAATGCACACCCATAGTTACAGGAAATCGTTAAAGTTGGTGAGTATGACTTGGACACGGGAACCTGCTGAATCCTCCTGCGGTTAAGAAAGAGTGACAATTTTATCATTCATACGCTGCATGCATTTTGCTGGGGTTCATCAAGAAATAGCGAAGGTTCTTGGTGCACTTTCACGCACCACGCCAAATGAAAGTCGTATTCAGTCTACCATTCAATCATGAGGCTAGTTTTTAGTTTTAAAGGACGAGTGAACAAACTGATTGGAGCCAATTTAGCTGATTTTTGATCGGTGGGCTGATGAGCTCTGCTGAGAGGATAAAACCAAGTCCTTGTTACACGGCGATGATGTCACTAACAAGATAGAAACGTACGGAGTGGAGATGAGGGTTAAAGAATTAAAAAAGACTGGATTGGCGACATCTAACGGATAGGGAGTTGCGCCTCCTACGGACATAATATCATTCCCATTGGGATTGAATATCTTTTCTGGCCGAAAGCTTTCGCCCGAGGGCTCTTCAGGGCCGTGGTGGTATGAAACGAGAGGGAATGGCGATTAAGTAGGGTGTGTGTGTATATATTGTGAATTCAAATATCCCAATTTCAAAAATGACCAAAATGTCAGGTGAAAAACCTTTGTACTTCAAATCTTTTAACCAAAAATATATATCTTTTGCTAGATCACAAAACGAAAGAAGGTGTAAGAGTGAAAGGAAGAAAAGTAAGAAACAAATTACAGATACTGGACAATAATGTTTATTTCATTTGCATATTTTTCCACGATGTGTTGTTTTTCAATTTCTGAATCTACTTCTATTAATCATCATGTTTCTTTTTTTCTTCTTTTTCTTTTTTGTACGCGGCGCTTTCAATTCGCTGAACCTTTTGTGGCTAAAAAAAATTTTTTTTTTTTTTTCAATGTTAAGGACAGTAGTGTACAAATGTGAACTGCTAGGGTTGCTTAAACAAAAGAGAAGCAAACTTGAGACTACATTACAAGCTTGACACATGGTCGATATCCGGAAGCATTTAGGGTTATGATTATTATCGTATTTATAGTATAGAAAATAAGGGGCGGGGTGAATTTTTTCTCATGTTCACCTAGTAAGTAAACGATTCGACCGCACCTATGCACGCGAACTAATATAAGATGCGGAATGAATCGCGCCTTCTAAATATTGACTTATTGAAACATGTTTGCGGTCTGTGTCAGAGTTTGCAACGATGGACCTTTATGTTCACTTGGTATTTATTAAATTTTGGGGAAAATTTGCCTAGGGGGATTGCGGGTTGCAAGTATACAGCTGGCCTCTAGCGCTTAAGGTTTAAAATCATTTCTTTCGTGAACTTGGCAGATTGGTGGATGTAAATACGGGCAGTATGTATTTGGAAGCGGTAGTACTTGGTAAGCTCCTATCATAGTAATCACAAGATTAATAGCTAAAATCACTTAAACCGGGTAGTATTTTCTTATACATGAAAGCACTGCAGCAATAAAAGACAGATTTTAAAACATCATTTCTAAATTCATTCCCCATGATGGGTTCTTAAATGAACGGCGCTTTATTCCATCCTAGGATAGAATTCCCCAACATCCTATTTTTAGATACCTTGATCTGAAAACAAACCTCTAAGCCGTGATGAGCATAAAAAGTAAAACGTGCTCCGGATTATATCACGATTATTTTTAAGATAGCCTCAAAGGCTTAACTGTCTCAGTAGCAGGTTGGTTTTCGTTGCAGTGTAAAAATCACTGAAAAAGAAATCAAACAAATTTATATCTGATAAATATGAAGAAGACCGAAAAAGAATCAAGGAAAAGTAGATTTGATAAATGAAGAGAAGTGCTGTCGCATAAGCAATTTGATTTTACACATAAATACGTAGTTTTGTGGGGTTTTGTGTATGTCAAATTCAATTGTATTTTGAATATGATGATGAAAGCAGGTAGTAGTTTGTTCAAAGGTTAATAAGTACAAATTTCAATGAAGATATAGAACACTGGTATTGAACACTGGGACACACGCATCAAAAAAAAGCGAAAACGATATCAACGCTCATACCTGTTTTCACAGCATTCACAAACACATAAAGCAATTATTCTCAACACACACCGACCACATACATACAGACGCATATGGCAACCCAGCAAACACATAACAGTTAAGAAGGAGTTTGCCCTGGATTTCTGATTTGGTTTTTGTACGTTTTGGACCTTTAAAACGTTGGGCAGAAAACGTTTTTCAAAAACGTTTTTTTCCCACGTTTGTTTATTATATTTTCTGCGGTTTTAAAACACGTTTCGGGAACGTTTTCTGTAAGTTATCAAATAATTTTCTGAAACGTTGATGAACGCATTTTACGACGTGTATGATACGTTATAATTTGGTTACATTGCAGAATTTTCTGATGTCTTATTACGACATAAAAGAAAGTTTTATAGATGATTGTAGTGCGAATTACTTACATAACAATGTTTTCAGTTTGTTGCAGACTAGGTATGTATTGGAGACATTTAGAAAAAGTTTTCTGAACGTTGTAAAGTAAACCAACATATTGAAGTTATTTTGCAACGTTCCTAAAACGTATTCTTGAAACGCGTTAGGAACGTAATTTTTCGAAGTTTTAAATACGTTATAATTTGGTTATACTATATCCGTTTCCTGTTAAAAGAACCGGTTCCAGATGTTAATTAGTAAAGTGCCTTGTTACTATGCGACGTGCATAAAACGTCCTTCCAGAATGTTTTCAATTTACACACATTTGGTAAAGTTATAAAAATTTTCGTTTACGTTTTTCCGAACTTCTGTAATATAACTTGACAACGATTTTCAAATCATGTAACATTAATTTATCTATACATTGATGAAACGTTGCATAATTAAAAAAAAGTACATTTGTTACCCAATAAACACACAATGTTTACAAAACGTAAAATAGGTTTTAGCTTGGCACCTTTTTGCAAGACGTTTTGCGAACGTTTTTAAAACGTCACCATGTGACATTATAGGGTTAGGATTAAGAGATTTAGGGTTAAGGTACAATGATGTCTATACCAAAAGCTATTTTAAACACTCGCCTATTAAATGTTCTTTTAACATTTTGGACGTTATCATAACGTTTTAGAAAGCTTTTTAAATGACGTTCTTACAACGTTTTGACCTTCCACAATAAAACGTCTAGAAAACGTTTTGAGGAAACGTTCACAAAACGTTAACAAAACGTTCACAAAACGTTCGGAGAACGTTTTTTTGCTAGCTGGGAAGCTAAAAGGGCCGTCACGTATTGCGACAACGCGTTGCTTTTGAAAGGAACGCGTTGCTAAGATAGCCAATAGAAATAAACATTTAAACAAGGTATTGCTTTAAAAAAGCAACACGTTGTGATCAATACCTTATGGCCCTTTGGACTTGCTGAAAGCATCCCTTTGGTTTTCACTTTCTGATTGGTTAGATAAGCAACATGTTGCTAAGGTAGGCAATATAAATAGAGCTTTTGACAACGCGTTGCATTCAAAGACCAATACGTTATGACCCTTTTGGCTTGCTTGCTGAAAGCAACGGGTTACTTAGGTAGCCAATTGAAATATACCTTTAAGCAATACGTTGCTTCCAAAGCAGGGCGTTGCTTTCAACAAGTAAGCAAGCTTAATGGTCTATTTCTATTGGCTATACCTTTTAAACGCGTTGTTTTAAAAAGCAACGCATTGTCGCAATACGTTGACCCTTTCAGCTTGCCATAGACGCGAGGGTCAATTTTATGGGGAAAAGACTAGACGAATCGTAAGTTTAAAGTTATGGAAGTTATTTGAGGGGAACCCCTAACCTACCCATTCATGTTTTTAAGATGAGGAGCGCCTGTGCAAACAGTCACGCCTCCAAACAGCCACGCAGGCACCAACACACGTACTAGTTTTAGGGTGGAAACGATTGGCAATGGTTTTTACCTACACTCTCTGAACGTAAAACTTGATCTTGTGATCTTATTGTGAAGTGAGGTATGGTTTACTCTAGCCAATTACCAATGCAACTGCAAAAACCTCAAAGTTTTGTTTCAGTTATGAACAAGTTAATTAAACATGACCTCTAATTCCGTTATATGTACCTACTTACCTACCCAATGAGACCACCTAGTTCAATAGAAATCCGGAATTAGAGGCCACGTTCACAAAGTTAATTCAAATATTTAGTATCTTAACACGCTTTAAAGTGTAAAATGTGAAAAATTATGAAGTGTGAAATCAGACAACTGAGACCTCCATAGATAGGTGGAAGTAAAGATAAAATTCAGGACGACCGAAAACAATCTTCCACTCCCTCTTACCACAGTCCGTCCTAATTTACTTCTAGACGATATATCTATCTTATGTTGCCGTCACAGTCATGCTTGACCTATATGCCGCCTGTGATGATACCATTGATCATGAGATACTACCCTGTATCCTGGAACGTGACTCTGGTCTCAAAGACACAGTTCTCAAGTTGTACAGTTCATATTAAATATAAATTTCGTATTACGTCGATGGAATATCTTGTGTCCATGTCTGTTTTTTTTTTCTCTCTCTCTCTCTGTCTGTCGCTCTCACCTTCCTTCTATCTTCAACTAATTTCTGTTTCTTTCTCTTGTTTCTCTCATCTGCCATCTCTCTTAAAGACACTATCAGTGATTCTCCCAAAAGAGTGAAAATATCTTGAAATTTGCAGGAATAGCTTAAAAGTGAAGGATAAGTCTGTAGAATGTTCATAATTTACTTTTAGCACCTGGAAATTTTTTATAAAAGGATGAAAGCAGTGGTGTTTACATATAAGAATCTCCATTAGTAATGGAGTAAGTGTCCGTACGGACAGTAAAGATTATATCAAATTTTGTCCTTATTAAGTTGCTTTTGGTCCTATCACTTGTAGGGTATGTTAGGATACCTATTTCCATTACAGACATGTAAACATCTGATTTTTCATTATTTTTTCGATTTTCTGATTTTGAAAATCACAAATGCCTTTAAAGAGAGATAACTCGATTTAAGTATATAGAGTTTTCATCTTGACAAAATGGCCTTCACCCCAAAACCCTATCTGTAAAGTTTTGCGCCGATATTTCAACCCGTTTGATGTGAGAGCTAAAACGTGATTTTGTAATGTCCATAGAGTACTGTGTAAAATTAATATTGGTCAATCAAATTAAGGCACATTTTCGCCCATAACATTCAAACCAAACATCCTTTAGCGATACTATTTTACAAAGTAAATGAGAAAAATAGTTGCTTTCTTCAGATACCAAGATTTTGAACAGGTCTGATACATGAAGTTATGGGGACAAGGCTATTAGCGATCGGACCCATGACCTTTTAGTCTTTTGGTCTTAATTTCTTTCGATTTCTTCTGTTTCTCAATGACTTAGTTGTTTAAATTTCACAAACTTTAAATGTCAAAATTGAAATTTTACACTTAATTACAAGCTCGATCGCCTCATCCAAAACACTATTACGGGCAGCAGTAATACACATTACTGTAAAACCTGGGACACTCTCAATAATAACACAAAAAACACATTTCACTTCCAATGAATGGTCGCATTGTCAACAAAATCAACTCAATTTATATCAACATTTGCCTCTCACTTATCAACTAAATTCCATTAAAGAAACTATCCAAACATAATTAAAGGTCCACGATCCGTTCGCGAATAATTTCGTCCAGGATCCCCCAATTTAATCGAAAGTGGAAACAATTTTGAAATTAGAAAAAAGGTAGTTTACACTGTGAAATTTCAGCGCTAAAAGGTGTTTGGTTTGGATGTTACAAGAGAAACTGTGCCTATTTTGGTCGACAAATATTAGTCTTACAGAGTAATATGGGGCTTACAAAATTAGTTCTTATATCAAAACGCATTGAAATATATCGACGTGAAACGTCATGGATGGGGTATAGTGGTAAAGGTAGTTATATCAAGAGGAACATTTAATATAATGAAATCGGACCATCCCCTTTAAATGAACCCATACACAATCAATTTCCCTTGTTTGAAAACAATTTGAGCGTCTGTACAGAATTTCCAATTTCGCTAATAATAAACTCAATTTCATTAAAGACATATTCCCATTGACCAAGGTTTCCATCCATCTAGCACCTGTCAGATGTCTATAGAAAACAACTAATGTAACGGTGTGTAAGTTACTGACCATGTTTTTTTTTTTAAATCTATCGTAAAAGCGTACTAATTGCCACACCGTTGATGCACAAACTCCATGTTTCCTAAATAATGACCGCACACGACAACGGCTACGGTGAGCAAAGTCCACAGAATTTGGCTCCCTCGCCCATGGTACTACAGAGAAAATCACTCTCTTCTGCGAATTTAAAAAAAAAATGTGCCTCAACCCGTCATCTGTTTTTTTGAACTGCATAAAGGAATTAAATAATATTAGATTTCGAACTTGCGATTTATGGTAAAAGTAGGAGCAAGCTATGGCGAGATTTCTCACAATACAAGATGAAATTTGAATTTGCAAAACTTTAACGTACAATACGTCATGCACAAGTTTACTTCTCCACCAGGGGCGTGGTTTAACGTAGTTATAGTCTGGGAAAACCACTGATCTGTGGGAAAAATAGAATCGCCAACAGAGTCAGTTTGTTCGCCAGTGGTGGTGTGACTTATTGTCCAATGAATGGTATCAGTGATGTCATGGCATTCATATAACAGTCAATAGAATTATTTTCCTCTAGTTTTCACACAATGTTAACATCCAAGTATTTTCAAAGTGCGAAAATGGTTGTAGTATCTGTTCATGTTTGTACAATGACCTAAATAAAATCTAGACTGCAAACGGCACAATTTTCTTGTTCAAATTGCTGGAGGGTGTAGACGGTTTTACGGTCCTGATATCAATTTTTTTTCAGTACAGTATAATGAATCTCGCCCATGTAAAAATAGCGTTCACCGTGAAAATATGAGGTAGCGTCCGCAATATTTGGCAATGAGACTTTCTGAGACAGAAATTCTGTTGTGAAATTGGATCGTTCGCGAAGGCGAACAGTGCCTAAAACTGCAGCACAAAGTACCTTTTTACGAGATGTCAAAAGGAACAAAAGCATTCGAGGTACTAATGTTGAAATTGACGCCAAATGGTGGAATTTTCGATCGTAACCTTGCCATAATTGTCGCCTGCCAGACGATTTACCGCCATCTTAAATAACTGCGCACGCCTTCCAAGGCTTAAAATAAAAATGTACAGAGGGTTCATAGCCTAATTAAGTTAACTCCCTCAATTTAGATTTCTAGATTTTATTATTATCCGTAGTACTATGTTTTACCAAACCTTATCCTATTCTAGAAGTAATTATAAGGAGACCAGATAAAGATGAGAATTTCGATCCGCAAGTATGTGTTAATATTTTTCTTTGACGGACTTCCCCTTTAAAGGCACAAGCTTTTGTAGTTTGAAATCTAGCTGCAAAAATATATCGTTGATATCGTGTAAAGAAACAGACAATAGGTTTCATTCGGGGACATGTGACATGGATATGGGTGTAAGGCTCACGCTTCCAAACCCGCAGGGGCAGAGGACTGACAATGTGGGTCTTCTGGTGAGAGGCAGCCAAATTGCCCCAAATAGGGGTTTTCCGAGTGACAAATTTGCAATGGGGACTTTGGGTGAGATTTTGCAAAAAAATTCTTAAAAATATGTCTTTGGGTGAAAATTTCCAAAATTGTTGCCCAAAATAGTGGTCTTTGGGTGACAGTGGTAAAATAAATATGGGCTTGTTGGGTGACATTAAAAAATGGATGACAACGATGCTGAAAAAGGGGACCTTAACAGCCTTACATACGTGTCGCTTCCAAGATGGGAGTGCCCCCCCGGTATCAATGTCCTACCGTAGCGTTCTTACAGACGTCATGTCGTAACAACAAACTTATTACCAACTACCATGGGACATTTCTAGAGTCCGATGATTAATAGGCACAGACAGTTGCAATCATACTGTTACAAATTTATATTATCTGGTCTGGACTTAGCAATACACTTAGATATTAGATAACGTCGGTGAAAGATAAGTCATGTTTACTATCATTACAAAGTCAACAAACGATGTCCCGCTAAGAGACATTTGTCAGTCCGAGCAGACTATGGAATAACCATGGTCATATCTTGATCGATGCATAGTTGTGATACGCATTACATTTAAGATCCATAGATCGATCATGTCCGGATCATGAATATTCCAGATAAATTCAATAACCTCATTATGAGAGGAATGTATTCAAATAAAGTTGGGCCTTCAATATTAATAGGAGGTGTTTGGAATTCATTTGGAATAAGCCAATATTATACATGTAGGTGACTTTCTCACGCCCAGAATTTGCTTAAAGCAATAACAGCACATTTTTTGAAGAGCACCCCCAATTTTCAAAAATTTGATATTTTTGCACAGTTATGTTGGATTGTCTAACGGGAAGCTACACCTGCGAACGATGACTGCTTTAAAATGGTATTTATAGAAAAAGCGCGATTTGTAAGTAAGCATTGGGATCCCGATTATTACGAGCGGCAGAGCTGAAAATGCTAAGTTTTATATCCGGTCCATGATGAAATAGTGCTACCTCAAGAAACTGACCTCTAACTTGACCTTGCCGAAACACTTAAAACAACATACTTTGAGGCCGTTTCAGCCAGCCATTAGATATGATCGGAGATCTCCGTTATTAATTATTCGTAAAAATTAGAAAATGTCGGTTGCGACACATCGGTATTTTCGAGCTTACCATTACAGGTATAGTTTACTTGCAGTTACCAATGCTAACGTTGTAAAAATCTCATTTTTTTTGGAAAATTGGGGGTTGCTCTTCAAAAATGTGCATTATTGCTTTAATCTAATCACACTACGCGTACCTGTGATTTGAAGGTGGCAGCTCAATGACAGTCGCGTGGCTCGTTCAAGTTTACGATATACATCATGATCTGAGGATTTTGTTGAACCATCTACATAAAGGGCCGCAACTTTGAAAATCATGGTTGCTATTTTATATTAAGTATAAAATCTTTAGGAATATCAAAACAAAGTTGGCAGTAGCTAGAACAATTTGGGGATAACTGCCCTAATTTCATGACTGATCGGATACTGGATCTTCAAGAAGAATGTTAGCTTTAAGGTCTAAGATGTTCCATTGAGGAGAAAATGACGTTTTCATTTCGAGGACGAATAGGAATTGTGTTTACCGGTGTGGAACCTTAAGCAACGCGTTGTTTTCAAAAGCAACGCGTTGCTTTCAGCAATCAAGCCAACACGCTGCTTTTCTACGCGTTTATGCTACAATTAAGGTACCCAATAGAAATAGACCTTTAACCCTCGTCTTACCAAGCCTTTTTTTGTAACACGGTTTACAAAGGGGGGGGGGGTGTGGTTACCACCCCTCGAGAATTCGTTATAAAGCACCCGATGCTTATGATTTTGATACAAATGGATAGCTATGATCCTTCTCTTTCCATTGATACCAAAATAAGTACCAACATACCTAGTATGGCGTCACAATGACGTCATCAAGTACGCGAGTCGGCAAAATTGGCATTTTCCACAGAAAATAGGCGAGAATCCAATTTTGCGCTAAAAAACGTAGGAATATCGGATTTTCATGCGGTGTTCAGCTCTAAATGATGGAATTTGGCTAGTTTTACATAAACATAGAGTTTTAGAGCCATACTGTGCATAATATTTCAAAAATGCACCATAAAATATCCTTGGGTGGCAACCCCCCTACCCTTCGACTTTGACGGCATACCCTAACCCCGGTGAAGGTGCTACCTTCACATTTTTTTCGCTAAAATGACCGGAAAGGATGAGAGAACGATTACCTAGAAGCTTTTTACGAAAGTTTTTGGCATGTTAGCGCACTGGAGCGAAGTTCACTAGGGGGTGTGGGGTGTGGGGTGGTAACCACCCCCCCCCCCCCCTGGTAAGACGAGGGTTAAGCATTGTTTAGGTTAAGCTAATAATCGCGTGCCAAGCAACCACTCTAAAAAGTGTTTTCTTGAACACTGGTTATTGTTTCAATTCATTATTCCATTTCTTCTGATTCACGCTCATTAGTACATGTATTGTGCGTTGCTTCAAGTATTCAGACTCACTGATCAGTCATTTTTGACATTTATATGTCTCACTGCTACTATATTGTGTTTAATTTAACATGTATTTTTGAATTGTTTAATGCTTGCTGCCAAATAAAAGGAAATTATTATCATATTAGATCATTAAAATTAAATGTCATATTTCAATAATGGCACAATTTAATAATGTATTTTAACTGCTTTGATATTTCCTAGTAAAGAAAATGAACTGAACTGAAACCGGGTTTTGAAATTTAAATGTCATATTTCTATATAATTATTTGGAATTGAAAATGAATCTTTCAATGATTCAATGCTTGCTAGCAAACAAAATGGAATCAAATGAATTTATTACCATATGGATGAAGTTTTTCTATGGTTCTTCTAAGGGTCTTATGCAAGCCGGAATGCTGTACGAAGGTATCGTGACATGAACGTTAAAAGCAAATGCAACAGCTGTTTCGTAAATTACACCGGATCACAAGTGAATGATTTTGAAACATTTTTATGATTTTAAAGGATTTAAAATGAAAAGAGAATTCCTGTCTTGTATAGAAAATTGCAACAGCAAAAGGTGCAAAAATTGCATTATGTCGGCATTTAGAGATTTCGGAGATTTATTCACTTGATTCTGATATGTGTTGAGATTTGAAATGTATGGCCTCCTTTGTAAATGATCAAAGTTTTGAGGTACTAATTACTTTAGATATTACTAATTACTTTAGATATTAGTGACTATTTGAACATGGTCTTTGTGATCCTCGTGAAACGTGAACGCCAAGGTCAGAAATACCCTTTAAAATAAGCCAAAATTGCAGCCCTGTAGGGGGTACTTTATAGGCTATTTTCAAAATGGCCGCCGAAAATGTTTAAAATGCCTAAAATAGGCCAGAATTTACCAATTTTGGTGATGAAAGCACAGCAAATGTCCATATAATACACACAGAGACCCATCAAAGTAGGCAAAATAATATGTTTTTACACTGGGAACCTTTAGCAAACATTTGGGAAGACATTATTGACCCCCCCACGTCCCGGTTGTCACTGTTGTCAACACTATTAGGGGAACATTATTTATCTCTGATGTATTATACCTGCCTAAATGTAATGGAAATTAACAAAACGGGCGTATGTTTTCTTATTATTTTGTTGATCAGGCAACTTTGCATGACAGATTTTATGGGGGGGGGGGGTGGTCAAAAAACAAAAATACAAACCTTTATTGCCATTAATGCCATATCAAGTGGTAATATTGTACTAATTTCTTTATTTGGATTAACAGGAAATGATGGTCGCATGTCCTTGAGGCGATCATGTTTTTATCCACACTAACCGATAAAGGCTAAAACCCCACCAAAAATCCATCATGCTGTTTCAGTATGATATAAATTTTGTAACTACAAAACTGACCTCATTTGAGCACACGTTGAATGTTAGATACCTAAATAACCCTCACCTGATCCAAACTCTCAAGTTCCATGATTACATTTTTAAGATTCATTATTTATTTCAAAATATCAATATTGATACAGAATGTCAACTGATAAAGTAAGATAATGGAACAAACTTTTCCCTGTAGACAAATCAAAATCCCATTGTCCCTGAAAATCTCTTGACCCACATATTGGATCATGCAAGGTATGATGATGGTAAGTGAATTAATGATATTCAATTCAAATCTGCTACATGGTATAGAACATACTGCCAAGATAGAGTGCACACGGGATACTGCAACGAGTCAAAGTCCGATATGAGCAAGTGATTGCTGTAAAAGATTCCCATGGATTGATAATCACTTAATGCAGACGTTACAGGAAGCAAGAGTAAATGTTGTGGACGTTAGTATAATTGGTTCTGTGCATTTCACAATGTGGAAGCCTTATTAACTTGATCTCAAGAGAATCTCCGATAGGTCTCACACCTTGTTGATGGTCCTGGACCAATCTCTTCGATTCATTCCTAAGAGGTGTGGGTCTCCTTCTTGGACGCATGTTCAGCTGTTGCTGAACCAACTATCTTGCAGTGATAAGTATCGGGGAAACGATCTTTTGGCAAGGGATCTTTTGGATGGCCGAGAATATCTCTCAAATTGCAAGACCGAAACTAGAATTTAAAAAATTCTGCAAAGAATGTGGATGCTGCAAATATTCTCGGCGCATCTTTCACATGCATACAGCATGAATGTGTTGACCTTTCTACCATGTCTACTATTTTACTACCCGAGGTTTGTACTAGTTTCCTAGTGTAGCCATTTGGAATAACACACTTTCGATGTGCTTGATTTCACCTGGTTTTTTGGCTTCATCACATCGTGTGAATGTTCGATGGACTACATATCAGGATGTCCTAAAGACGTGTTTATTTCTCAAACACTGGCAAGACATTTTACTAACTACAACTATTTACTGTTAAGTATGTTCTCTATCTAATACAAAGGCTAGGTAATACATGTGCCATCAGAGATGACCGAGTACAATTTTAAGAAGCTTTGTGAGCTACTACTTTGCCCCAGACTGACCGCAGTTATCATATAGCTATTTCTTTTGTCTTATAAGCTATGCCAGCTTATGCCCCTCTCGGTCCAACATAAACCCAATTTCTTGGCAACACGAGAATGTGCCCTGGTCATCATTGCTCCAAGACAATCCCGAATCACGTTTTTCTGTCTCCTTAACGCGGCACTGGCTACTTTCACAAACATAAATTTCTTCACTTTGGCTCTCAAATGATAGTCTAGGCCATTAGAAGACAGAGATATATTTTTACAAAACAATAAATAACATACCCCAAAACGGAATAGAGACATTGAATGAGATCAAGACATCCAGATATTTGTAGACCACTTTTAAGTTTTCAACCCTTTAATTCAACAAATGTGTAATAGTATCCTGTTATATGGATCTGAGACCTGGACCATGAAGAATGAGCTACGATAGACTGGATGGCACCTACACCAAGCTCCTAATGCGATTACAAAACAACTCCCTGGGCGGAGCACAAGACCAAAGCATCAGCTCCATGGAGATATCCCTCCATGTTCATCTTCTGTTGGCCCACGCCGTGCACGATTGCTGGTCCTGTCATCGTGCGATTTGACCAAGTAGTTCTCAGACGTCACTGTTGGAAGTTACCATGCCAAACAGGGTCGTCTCCCCTTTAACTACTTGATGTGATTGCT
Source organism: Ophioderma brevispina (assembly GCA_023653785.1). Taxonomy (NCBI): domain Eukaryota; kingdom Metazoa; phylum Echinodermata; class Ophiuroidea; order Amphilepidida; family Ophiodermatidae; genus Ophioderma; species Ophioderma brevispina. The sequence continues at coordinate 109,935 of JAMKCH010003384.1, read as the reverse complement.
CGAGACATCCGTCAGGAAGCCATCTGATACATCCCCAACCTAATGACAAACAGGACATTTGGCGCTACATGGTGGGGACAGCATCTTCGGCTACGGCCGTTGATAGATAGTTATTACATGAATATATTTGAATCGTACTCACTGATATTAAATCAGCAAAGTTATAGACCGATCAACAGTGTGCATAGCGTTGGGAAACATGCAGACGGCGTGCGTGTGCTTGTGTTAACGTCATTTTTCGTCTTCTGCTGAATTTAACGGCGCTGGCGACTTAAATATAAAATCGTTCTGTTTACCACCCCTAAGGAAGTTTCATTTTGGCTTAATCATTTCGGGTGAGGGCGCTTTATAAAAAAAGCTTAACCATGCAAAATATCGATTTTGAAAATCTTGAGGGCGCACTATTTTTCAAATGTGCCCGTGTCTCTTTAAAGTCCACCTTCAATTCAACCAATTCTTGATATCCTACGAGATGACCGAGTACCATTTTAAGAAGGAGGCTTTGGTGGAGCTACGATTGCACACCAGAACTGACAGCAGTTATCATATGCTATTTCTTTAATGTCTTTAAGCTAGCCAGGTTATGCCCATATCCTTCAACATAAACCCAATTTCATGCAACACGAGAATTTGCCATGGTCACCATTGCGTCCAAGACCATTTTTCTGTCCCCTTAAAGTCCCAACTTCAATTCAAACCATTCGTGATGCCTCTAATGTGGTGTTCTGTACACTTTGCTTTGACGATCACTCTATCCAAATATCACAATTGGTGAAGGTCTTGATATTTAAGTGTCACTCTACTTCATAGACTGTGCTCCTTATGTTGAGGTTGCCTTTTATGGCTTAACTTAAGTCGCCGAGAGCTGGTGCTCCAATTGTTGGATCTACATAACCTGTACGGAATTCTCAATTTCGTATTTTGGAAGTGTTTTTTTGTAATTTGTGGAAGAATTTCTCATTGATCATCTGGCGATATTGTTCACCATTGAAATCTTCCATTGAAAAAAAAGGGAGTCCGAAGGGCGTGCTATTTCGTAGAAACCTATCCAAAGTCGAATCTGGTATCACGCCATTTCGGCATTTCTTATGGAATCACCTGTTGTCAGTCAACCACGTGGCAGCTTAAGGAGTTATGATGTCATAATGAGAGATGCTAACTATGATAATAAGAAGGTACCCACTGTATAAAAACCTACTGTTTTCGACCATCATGTATGAACATGAAAATCCCGGTACTGGTCGTGTGAATGGTCTCCTCTAGATCAAAAAGGTAAACCAATACTCAGCTCTATGATATCCAGAAAAGGGATGAAACCACTGTGACATATCGCAAGCACAAAAGTTTCATCAGCAGACTTGGCTGGCCTCATGGTGTGCTCTATTGAGATGTTTCGACGTGATTGGTGACAGATTAACCATACCTTACCTTACAGCTGATCACTATTTCCTGCCTTTTTGCACACGGTACTGAGAGGTCCTTAGAGACAAGGGGGCAGGTGGAAACCGATCCATACTTGAACCTTTTGCGATTATTTTTTTAATACATGAAATCAATACATTGGCCTATGGCGTTCACTTGGTTTTGATTTGCTAATTGGGGCAAATATGTATAAGGTCTACTTGCATAATGTTTGGGTAATGCAGACTGTCTAGAGGATAGGTGTGTCGCCTTGGACACAGCGATATAGACTCGCAAGAGAGGATGCATGGGCTGCAAAATCGTGGACGGATTTATAATGTTCACGCTAAATGGATCGCCATGGGGGGGGGGGGGGGGGGGGATTGTTTTTTTTTGGGGGGGGGGTAAACAATTTGTTTTCAAAAAACAACTTTTTTTTTTAACTGTGAACTCCCCTTCCGTACCTTTGATTCGGGCCATCTTTGACACCCTACTCATCTGCCCCCTCATGTCTTCCTAAGATTGATTACTTTTCCAACTACTAAATCAACATTCCGAAGGTCTCTATTAGCCTACTATATTTAAGTCATATTTTACTAGGCCGTTATGTAACTAGCTCCCCCAAACCTGTCCTATAGCCCAAAAGTTTATGAGAAGATTTTTCCCTGTTCTTTGAGATCCCGATGATTCTAGAAAGGTCGGTATTTTTGCTACAATTCAACATGAAACTTTATTTTTATTTTTTCATATTTGAATATTTGACGGGCATTTTGAAAAAAAAAAAAGCCCCTCAAAAACCCTCACTATAGACATTAACTTTTTGGCTGTATGTTGTTTGAGACCCTGAAGATATCTTTTCAGGTGGTTTGCTTTAAGCACAAAATGTATATGATGCTCTTTTATTACCCATTTTAGATCATAGTTCATATTTTGGCGGTCATTTTGAAATAAAAGACAATATAGAACCATCCTGCTCCATGAGTAGATTTTGGCAATTTTTTCCCTATTCTTCGTATCAACCATCCCTGAAGATATCTATTAAGTGGTTTACTTTTACCACGGAATTCAACATGATGGACCCCTTATATTTTTTGTCTATTTCATACTTTTAGCAGCCAATTATTGCAAAAGGGTCATAAGCCCCCTCCTACGTGACTAGATTTACGGCAACATTGATTTCCTTTTCTTTAGTACCCCCCGCCCTGAAGATATCTACATGAACGCTCTTTTATTTTGCCGCATTTGTAGGTCATATTTCATACTTTTGGCTGCCATTTAAAAAAACCATAAAACCACGCTTCAGATTTACATTTTGGTTAAACATGTTTTTTTTCATGTTCTTTAACCTTCTGAAGATATCTAAACAGGTTGTTTGCTTTCACTACACAATGAAATGAACGCTCTCTTCTTTCAATCAGCATTTCAGGACCATTTTCATGCTTTTGCGTCGATTTTAAAAGGGGTCTAAACCACCTCCTACATGACTACATTTTGGCAAACATGAGTTTTCATGTTCCTTGAGACCCGCTGAAGATATCTGGACAGGTTGTTTGCTTTCACTACAAAATCAAAATGAACGCCCTCTTATTTTATCACAAGGTCATATTTCATGCTTTTGGCGGCCATTTTGAAAAAGGGCCATAAACCACCCTCCTACATAACTACATTTTTGGCAACATGGTTCTTTTAGACCCCATGAAGATATCTAGACAGGTCGTTTACTTTCACCACAAAATTCACACGGGACTTCAGCTTGCTCCCTAACTATAAGCTACTTGTATACCGGAAGAAAACGCACACTGATCAATATCTCAGGGAGCATCAAGTTCACTCATGAAGCGGAAGTCCAGGGGCGTATTCCATTTCTTGACACCTTTAAGTTAATTATTTGGAAAACAGACGGTTCAGTTAAGCTACTTGTATACCGGAACAAAAAAAACGCACACTGATCAATATCTCAACTTTAAATTCCCACATCCGCTCCACCAGAAACTTGGTGTCATCAGAACGTTGATGGATAGAAGGAAAACATCGTAACTGAAGAAGAGGACAAAAAAGAAGAAGATGAAGGAATTCGTAAAGCTCTTGCTGAATGTGATTACCCCAAATGGGCCATGGACAAAGTGCACGAAAAGATGAATGCCAAATCCAACAAAAAGATGGAGCCAAACAAGAACAAAGACGACCCAAGCAGAGGTATAGTAGTAATTCCATATGTGGAAAATTTTTCTGAAAGATTTTAAAAGGATAATGTTGGAAGCATAGAATTGCAGTTGTCATGAGACCTACTAACACTCTAAAAGCTCGCTTGGTGCACCCCAAAGACAAAAAAAAACAAAAAAAAAAAAAAAAAAAAAAAAAAAAAAAAAAAAAAAACTGAATAATAACGAGGTGGTGTAGGAAGTCCTATGTAAAGGTTGTGATTAAACATATGTGGGTGAGACAGACAGGCAACTTGGGGTAAGGATTAAAGAACATCTTAAAGATACGGAAAAAGTCACTGACAAGAAATTTACCAACTAGAAAATCGTCAACTTCTGAAATCCAGAAAGCCATTACTGACCACGTTGCACAACAAAACTACCTCATTGATTGGAAGGTTTACAAATTCTTGACAGAGACTCTAACTCCTTCTCAAGAAAAATCAGAGAGGCAATTCAAATCAGACAACGGGGGAAAAAGTCATCAACCGAGACGAAGGTGTTTTCTCATTAGATCACGTATTTAATCCACTGCTAGCAAAATCTAGATTTCCTGCGAAAGAGAATACCAATCCATCAGGAGTGGATCGTCGCGGGAAAATCGGCAGTGGAGTTCACTTGTGATCAAGACCTCTGCCACAGGGGTCGAAAGCTAAAGAATGTGAGTATAGTTCTATTTTTGATTTGCCTTATAAATTCCCATCATAAAACAAAATGAAATGTCTGATCTTTGCCACGTTAAACTTTCCGAACAAACCACGATGTTCATAGAAGTCACCCGGCGATAAAGTGTATTTATTATGCCGTAAGTTTACCTAGTGATGGGGTAGCATTTATGCTAGTAATGCAACTAGTGATCAAATACGCTCACCAACAAGTTCGTCGAATCAAAATGGCGTTTGGCACTCTAGCTTTTTATATGACATCAATACGGTGTATTCATTTCGCTTGGAATTTGCACAACATTTAAAAAAATAAAATATGTGAAAGTAATTATACTATGCGGTTATTCAATGTTTGTTGAATATATTTTAGCTAATCTCTCCCCTCCCCCTTTCCTCATCCACCCCTCCCTTCTCCCACCCTTTCCCCCGCTTTTTCTCGTATGCAATACAATAACGTGCGAAAACAGTTCTACGTGTCCTTTTAAGTACTCGAGTAATGACCTTGTAATGCTACTTTTGCAAGACTGCGAGGATGATAGAATAACAAGATTGAGAGACGGACAATCAACAAACACCTTGCTAGAATTTATGTATTACATGAGTTATAGAGTGAAGACACCATTAGACGTCATCGCAAGGCTTGTACCTATATATGTGTGAAACGTGGTATTTGAAGAATTTGCTTTTCCGATCGATCTATAAACAAAATTTATATTTTCACGCACAGGGGTGCGCATTTCGCGTACAATTTATAAAGAACCACCTAAATACTGTAAAACCTGGCACCGTGAACAGCACCAGCTTCCTCCGTGCCTACGGCGAATTGAATCCGTGTTGAACATATTACGCCAACTTGAGCTTTGTTTTCACATACCTATCAAGTACACGATTGTAATTAAAGATAAATATATTGAGATATAACCTTCGTGTAGAATGTTTACCACTCAGCAAATACCACATGAAAAGTGGAGGTTTTACACCATTCCATTGTTGTGTAGAAAATTAAAGGCAAATACTGTTTATTCGCATACAGGATTATTGTACATTAATTTGTTGTTTAAAATATACATAGCAGGGAGGATAAGATACAAATCGTAAAAACACTCGTAAAACAATACTCTTCTTATTATAGTGACATTCGATACCAATTGCGTATAATTTTATCTATACTTCAAACGCTTTATGCGCAGTAAATACAGTCCATGCTATATATTTTGCTGTCCCACGTAAATGTATCGATTTTTTTTCGCAGAAATTCATAGTCTCTATCAGATTTTAAAAGCTCTCTATGACTGTTAAAGGGTTAAATTTGCCCCTTTCAGACATATTTTAAAGAGGTCTAAGAAAAATTATCGTCCTAGATGAACTTGCTTCGAGGTAGAATATGAAGGATCTTGACATTGACCTTAAGTATTTTTAAAGAAAAATACCTCGAGGCGGTGAAAAGATTAAAAAAGTATTTCAACTTTTCCGACTTACGTATATCCCAGCGGAAAGAGTTATGAACTATTTGAGACGCGTCAACATTTTTTCATTTATTTATTTCAAGTTTAGCCTAAGTTAATCACTTGGTGTCAAGACCTTTCTTCCGTAATGCCCAGGTGAGCATAGAGCGAAGACGACTAGAGGCAACTACCGGTTTTCACCCTTTACTTTCGGAAACGGCAACGCTCATAACGTTCATAACAGCATTCCGACTGCTTAATATCTCCATAAAAGCAAGGGCTATTTTCATGATTTGTTTTCCCATCAAATACAGGGTGTCTCCCCAACAAGTACCCTAAAAGCGCAGCCTATTCAAGTGTAGAACATGTAGAATACAAAACATTTATGTAAATTATTTATATATAATATTATATAAAAGGTATAGTTTATTAGCTTTTCAAAAGAACAAACCCCATTGAATTAGGGTCCCAAATGACTGAGTTGCAAAATACCCCCACCCCCAAAACAAAGGCATGTCCCTTGAAAACATGTTTCTTCCACGGACAAATGAATAAACAATCAAAACATAGCTAGCAAAAGTGTTTAACATCCAAGCGTCAAAGAAGTAAAAAAAGGATATCATTCCGATTAGGAACAACTCAATCGGACCCGAACTCAAAGGGTGGTTTTGTTGTTTTGAAATTTTAATAAATAAAATTTTTTTAAATATGTATAAATACTTTGCATAAATGTTATCACACGTAAGGAGGGGGGTTCCTAGGACCTCCAAAATTTGTATTCGCGCTGGCCTCTTTACGCGTGAGATTTTTTTTTTTTTTTTTTTTTTTTTTTTTTTTTTTTTTAATTTTGGAGTTTTTTAATTTATACCAAAAATAAAATAATTAAAAAACATCGCCAAGCCGTTAATGAGTAATTAGTGAGGGTCCCATGGACCCCCTTGGGCAATAACGGAAGTCAGCTTTGAGAATATTTAAAACAAATCAACAACCAAAGCAATTTTTTGCGAATATGTTCACACAGACAACATGAAGGTAAACAGAAGATAGTACACATTAAAAGTAATTATATTAACCATTTATGTGCTGAAAAAACAAACAATTTCATGTGGGGATGTTGCTAAACCGTTACTGTACAAAGTCTACGGGAAAATGATGTGATTTGCACCACCCGTTAAAAATACAGGATTCCTAAACTTGCAAGTTAATATAATGGGTCTTCTGAGTATATATCAAGATAAAATAAGTTTTTAAAAAAGTTTTTTATGTCAGCGCAGGCTCATTGGGAATTTTTCCCTATTGACAACAATGTTTTGCCCCTAATTTTGAGCCAAAAAACATATTAATTTTTTGCCGATTTGGGGTTGTCTGAGACTCTTCACATGTGGTAAAATTCGTAAAAAAAATCCCTCGGGAAAGGGTTTCCGGGGGGGGGGATTCCCAGCGAACACGAACGTTTACGAAACGTTTACTGAAAAACGTTTCAATAGTGTTGCCCGTAGAAATAACAAGTACATTGCAAATGTGCTTACATTGTACTTATAGTGTGCCTATTGTGTACTTATTGGTAATTAAGCACAAAGTAAGTACATTCTGGAGTACTTGAAATGTACTTATTTCTATCTTTATCAAGTTTTCGTGTACTTATTGTGCTTACAATGTATTATCTGCGACTTAGACAAAATTTTCAAAAAATGGATATGAAATGTGCTTCACTGTACTTACTGTGTGCTTACAATGTACTTATCTTGGACTTAGTTTTTCCATTAACCACTAGGCTGGGACTTGCAATGTGCTTTATTTTTTAATTAGTTTTGACGCCACAGGGTTGTTTGTACTTGCAATGTGCTTGCTTTGGAATTAGAGTTTTACCCAGGGGTTTCAGAATGTACTTGCAATGTGCGTACTTTATATTGGTATTTCAGTGTTTATTGGAGATATGTGCTTAAAATTGTACTTACATTTTATGAAGTCACATGACAAGGTTCATTTATGGCTAGGTCAACTGCATTTAAAATTTGCTGTGGAGCGTGACAGTTACAAGCTTTGATGCAGGGGTGAATTTGGGCAATATAACACAAGTAAAGTTTGGTGATAAAACTTCAGTACAGGGTTAACAAGCATGCAAGCAGTGGTGGTGGTGGATACAGCTATCAATGGTGTGTTAATAAGAGGTTAAATTTGAATTTTATTTGCTATGCCATCATGAGCCAAAGATGTGTATACATGTAGGCTATAATATTATATACTTTATACTGTACTGGGCGTCTGTAGTGGTTTATGCTGGAAGCTACAAAAAATACTAGTACTAAACTATGGCAGTCAGTAATTGGTAATCTAGTGTATATTACCACCGTGACAGTTGTTTGTATAAAATCTAGAATTTTGTAGTATTTGGTAAATAAGAATGTGCATGTTTGAACACATTTTGAAACTTAAGTTAAGGCGACATGATCTGGTTGTTAATTTGTTTTACGTTACTAATTTTTACGTATATCCCTTACGTCGAAAGTTCAAAACACCAAGGAGAAAATAAGGGGGGGGAGGTACTTAGATGGGACACACACAGACTACTCGCGTATACCCTAATAACTATTTTTCGCGTATACGCACGTATACCCTTATTACTATTTTTCACATATACATGCACGCATATACCCCTAAATTACTATTTTTCGTGTATACTCACAAATAGGGGAAAGTAAAAAAGGCGATTTTTTGGTACCACGGCGTATAAATTTCCATAGTACACAGGCTAAGTGTAGAATGTTCCCCTATTCCAAATGTACGAAAGTGTCCTTTTTAATTCGTCATCAAATTTAATAACTGACGTCATTTCAGGGAGAAGATTAAATGTTGTGTGATTTTTTGCACATTAAAAATGGAACATTGAAGTGTACATTTACATTTTTGCAAAGACTAAAGAGCCTAACTTTTCCAGAAAAATGTACCTTTGTCGGGGGGGGGGGGGGACTTATTTAATTTGAACTGTATACTTACTTATTCTCACTCATAGGCCTACAGATGAAAAATGACATAGAGCTTGGTGATTGAAGGTGAAACTAGCTAGGGGGATGAGTCATTATGCTGGGGGGGGTGGATTGGAATTCTGAGAAAAAAAATTGTGGGAAGATATCACATGTTAGTGGTTTTTTCATCAAGGAGAGAGAGAGAGAGGGTAACCTAACTTTTAATAAATTTAATTAACATTTATAAATGGGAATGCGAACTTTTCTGAATGGAAGCGAAGGTGAAATGCAACTTTATGGCTAAAAAAGTTGAATCTTCCATACTGACATAAAATGGGAATGACTGCTTCTAGATGATATTTTCATGCTTTGTTTAATGTCTGGGACTAGGCATAAATATCTTGGTAGTTACAAAACCAGGTGCATATAAAAAGAGTGCTTGTTTGGGTTGACATTGTAACTACATCCCGGGTATCTCCTACATAGATAGCCCCTTTATAAATTTGAGGTTTCATTCATTTTTCGCGTATGGATTCTACACTAAGAATACTCGTTAGATGTAGCCGATGGTGTAGATTGTAGAAACATAATTAGGTCGTCTCTATTTATGTCAATCAAAAATTAAGGTCATGGATATTTTAGTCCGGGTTTTTACTTAGTTAAATGAAAATGGCTCTGATATGCGGGAAAAAAAATCAAGTACGACACTCGATTAGCACCATTAATTCAAAGAAATCAGCAAATTTAAAGTAATGAGATTTAAATTTTAAACATATTAGGATGTAGATAATGCGCAAATTGACGCTTCACACAAAAGAGTGAAATAAAAAACTTCAATGAAATATGTGTAAAAAATTTCCTTTAATCAGGCCTAGGGCCAGTTACAATAATAGCCTATAGCCTGTAAAGTGCGTTTAAATGTACATTTTATAAACGTTCTTGTTTAGGGTAGCAAAATTATGTCCAAATACTACTTGTTTAGGGTGTATTTTTAAAATGTCATGCAAATTACTTGTTTAGGGTTTTAAACCAATTAATTAAAACCAAAAACACTTGCTAAAGGGTAGCAAAACCAGCCCAAAGTACTGTTTAGGGTAGCAAAAATCAACCGAAATACATGCTTAGGGTGTTTGCTTGCCAAGTGAAATACGAGCTTAGGGTATCGTTTCGGGAGGGCATACACGAGCATGATATCCACCTTGGAATACAAGGGGCACCCCCGGGGAACTACATCTTGTACTTGGGCTACAAAACTATGACATTTTGGTCAAGTAGCGCCACACTCTTCAAACATAAAGCACAACGTGCAAAGCAAAAGATAATTAACCATTCTCTTGAATATAAAAAAAAATCATTTTGTGAGACCAAAAGGTCAGAAATGTTTTTAAATAATGAGTTTTTTTTTTTTTTTTTTTTTTTTTAACAAAAGCAAAATCAAAAACCGAGAGTGGAAAATCATGGGAATGCTTGAAATGTAGCCACAGAAAAACTATGTGCCCCCTTTTCCTCTTGCTTAGAAAAAGAACTGGTTATGCCACTGCAGCCAAGTGCATTTCAAGTACAACCAAAAACGCACATTGGCTTGCATATTCTTAAAATTACTTACTTGGTGGGCACACGCTAAACCTCGACCATTTGAAATACAGCAAGGGGCCGAAACCAAGACCTTTACAAGGAGGGGGTGCAAAAGGGGTGACGAGAGCCATTTCTGAGGGGGCGGGTTGTCCTTCTCCATGACAATGTAAAAATGTCAGTTAATTTGGGGGGCTGGCGGGGGGGGGAAAGGGTGTGAGGGGGTGGCACGGGTTGCTGAGTGGTGGTGGGCACTCACCCCCTTGCCCCCCCCCCCGCTGGTTACGCCAACATGCAGCAAGCAAAATTGCACGGTTACAGTGTAAATGTAAGTAAGTTCTTGAGGACGTAAAATGTAATTGGCGAAGACCAAATTCTAAACCTCGATATTGGAAACAGCCGCAAAAGCACCATTTGCAAGTACAGTGTACAGTGTAAGTACATTTCTTGAGTGTGCTTAAAATGTACTTGCTCAGACACATTCCAACCGCCGGATATTTTGGAAACACAGTAGCAAGCAAATGCAAGCACAATGTAAGTAAATTTCTCGAGTGTGCTTAAAATGTCTTGCTGAGGCACATTCCAAAACTTCGATATTTGGAACAGCGCAAGCACATTGCAAGTAAAGTGTAAGTACATTTCTTGAGTGTGCTTAAAATGTACTTGCTAAGACACATTCCAAACCCCGATATTTTGAACAGCAGCAGCCAACATTGTAGCAAGTGAAGTACATTTCTCGAGTGTGCTTAAAATGTACTTGCTGAGGCACCTTCCAAACCTCTATATTTGAACAGCCGCAAGCACATTGCAAGCACGTGTAAGTACATTTCTCGGGTGTGCTTAAAATGTTCCTTGCTAACGCATTCCAACCTCGATATATTTTGAATCAGCAGCAAGCACATGCAAGCACAGTGTAAGCACATATTTTGAATTGGCTATTTCAATGTGTGCAACATGTAATTGCATTGTACTTGAACAGCCAAGCAAGGCACAATGTAAGTACATTTCTCGAGGGTGCTTAAAATGTACTTGCTGAGGCACATTCCCAAACCTCGATATTTGGAACAGCCGAAAGCACATTGCAACCGCACAGTTGTAAGTACATTTCTCGGGTGTGCTTTCAAATGACTTGCTACGACCGCATTCCAAAACTCGATATTTGAAACAGCAGCAAGCACATTGCAAGCACGTGTATAGCACATATTTGAGTGGCTATTTCAATGTGTGCAAAATGTAATTGCATTGTACTGACCAGCAGCAAGCACAATGTAAGTCCATTTCTTGAGTGATGCTTAAAATGTACATGCTAAGAAACATTCCAAACCTCGATAATTGGGAACAGCAGCAAGCACATGCAAGCACAAGGTAAGACCATTTTTGAGTGTGCTTAAAAAGTACTTGCTAAGACTCATTCCAAACCTCGATATTTGAACAAAGCACAAGCACATTTCAAGTACAGTGTATCGTACATATTTTGCGTTTGCAAATGTACTTGCCTGTGCTTATTAAAATGACTTACCTGGCAAGCAACTCATAACAATAGTACTTGGAAAAACAAAGTACAAATTAAGTACATTGCAAGCACATGTGTAAGCACAATGTAAGCACACATATTGTACTTGGGTTGTACTTACTTTCTCTGTACTTACATTGGGCTTTAGATGTACTTATGTTGTTCCAATTATCGAGGTTTGGAATGTGGGAAATAGTAAATTGTAAGTACTGTATTGCAATGTGCTTATTTTCTTACCAGGGTGGTTCCGTCTTTGAGAAACGTTGTAAAACACGTTTCTTAAAAACGTGACTGTACATTCGTATTACCAATTGGTTATTCGAATTGCGCTCTTGTGGACGGAATTAATACCTTGATAATCACCAAAAAATATGAATCTCATTTCAACGAACTACGACGTTCGCAGACGTTTCATTAGAACCCACTAACAACGAACTTGGGACGAAACCGCAACGTTCTCAGAACGTTTCAATGTAACGAAAACGATTGTGGAAAATGCATTTCTGGTTTATATGTTGTTTTTGTCAGTATAATAATAATAATAAAATAATAAATAATAATATGATCGCAGTAGGCCAATTAATGATAAAGTATTGCTTCATCTCATTCATACTCGATCACCTTATCGTATCACTTAATTGGGATTCCATACCACCCTCAATTATAATGTTTTATTTCATGTACCATCGTCGATTCATTTATTTTCGAATTTCATATGAATTCATCACACACAACTCAGCAATCAGGTAAATGCGTTGTAGGTCCAGCACCCGTGGTCTCTACACTGGCCGATCAGTGAAAGCTTGAGCCCATCGTGAGTGGTAAACAGTTAGGGCAATGCGGGGTCAATGTTTCAAACACGTAAAACCAACGGCGACAAAGCAACGGTCAAGACACCCTCACCATTTTGGATGGCTCTGTTTTAATTTTGCTCGGTTAGACGAATACTAGACTGAAGATTCTCACATGTGAATATGAAATACTTCGTGTGCTCACCGACTACTCTAAGGCTGTATATCGCCTGGATACCAGCACAATTTTAGGAGAACACCCACACAAGCTACGCTTCGACTAGCATATGATCTATGCACTGTGTACATGTCCCATTCCTACATATTTAACAAGACAGATGGACAAGGGTTAACACACACGTATCACCATTCAGCAAGCTACAGCTCATGAAATAAGGGAAGAGGGGTAGTATTTGTAAACTACGGTATAGGTTTATATATTTTTTTACTTCAAAAATTCAAGAAAACAACACCCACAGCTAAACTGCAACATCCATTATCGCCATTTTTTCTCACAAAGTCACAAAATAGGCCTATCAAAACATCAACTAATAATCACATACGTGTTCCTTTGCTCATTACACCTTCAAAGAAATTTACTCGATGTTATAACACGAACAAGAAACAAACTGAGTATTTTATGTAGGCCTATTTTGCACGCTATATATTACATGATTCTCGATATTTGTGGGGAAAAAATTCTTGTTTCAACAAATACAAAAATACAAATCCAATGGACAAATAAATTGTTCAAAAAGTAGCAGCAGAGGCGTTGCGGAACTTAACAAACATTCTTGATTAGATTACAACGGTTCTGGCAACCAAAAAAAGTGTGCTATATAGAAAAGTTACAGAAACGTTGTAGAAACGTTTCCAAGGTTCTGGCAACCAGAAAAATGTATGCTATAGCAACGTTACAGGATCGTTGTAGAAACGTTTGAAAAGTTTCCAAAACGTTTCCTCAACGTTGTTGAAACCAATGCCGTTTCCGACCAGGTTTCGGAAACGTTTTGTAACGTTCCAAGGACGTTTCAAATACGTTCTTGTAAAACGTTTCTAGATACCCGTAAAAAAAGTGTCTTTACATTTACGTTTCTAAAAACGATTTCATTTGAACGTTTCAGTACCCAAACTGAAACGTTTTGACAACGTTCTGGAAACGTTAAATTGTTAGCTGGGTTAGTACAGCAAAGCAGTTAATCAGCTCGTACGAACTTTATGCATATACCTGACTTGTGACAAAAACTGTCATTAGAACAAGTCAACAAAAACTTTTTGAAGAGATATTGCACAATCGTGAAAAAAGAGTATTTGTTTAATCTTAAAAGAATCCTTTGATTTAAGTTTTGAAACTAGTGAATTTATTTATTATCTTATCGTACAAAACACAGGGTTTCTTAAATGTGATCCGCAAGGTCCTCTTTTTGCATTGTGGGTTCAGCAGGTTAGGTTGGAAGGGGGGGGGTTCAAGAGATGTCCATTGTCTGTGGTGCTGTTCCACAACTACAGGTAGCGTCCTGATCTGCTTCCAGGTAGCCCCACTTCTGTAAGGAAACATTAGATCGGCCCAAATTTATTTACAGGGTGGTGTGAAATAAAAAAGAACTGCAGATACAGTTTGAGAATGCTTTTGGGACACGCCGGTTTTTTAAGTGTGAAACTAGATCATGCTATTTTTTTGCCCAACTGGCAAGCTTGCTATTTAAATCCTAATCGGGTGGTACAAAAATAACACCCAAATTTATGCCCACAACAGACTACATTCGCTGTATGGAGCAAGGTATTTTAAGACAGATAGCTGGGTGCAACAGCTTTGGCAGCAGAACATCGCGATAGAGTGAGTCAAAGCAGCTCCTGTGAAACAAACAAACAAACAAATAATAACAAACAAAACTATAACTTTAGAATGTAGGCCTTAATGTCCCAACGTTTTAAACCAATAGCAAAACGTGTAAACATCGTGTGTTTTAATTAAAAAAACAAATCACAGCTTCACAGTTATTAATTTATTTTTAAATTGTTTTGTTACATAATTGTAAGATATGGAGGGTGTCTCATTCTTCTTCATATAATGTTGCTGTGGGGGTTTAATTCCCAAAAAGTACACTGTTATTGATCTTACAATGATATTTAAGAGGATGTGAGACAAATTATTAAAGTGCATTGTGATATGTACTGCGCTTGATTTCGTGTCTTGATAGTGTTTTAATTAAAATCCACGAACGTAACGTAATTCGTGGAAGACAACCTTCCTACAATTAATAAAGCTACGCAATTCCACGACTTTGTTTTATTTTGATTTTTGAGACTTTTTCACTTAAATGCAAAACCAGAGAAAAAACAAACAACAAAACCTTAGTAATGGTCTTACCGAATAATGGTCCATTTCTTCCAGTTCTCGAATACCTTACCGTAACGGTTCAGAACCAGCGATGTATGTTATGAAAAAGCTTAATTTTTTGTTTTAAGATCAGAAGACACATAATCATAGATATCTACTTAAAGTGGGGCGTCTCTCATTTGGGTTTAGTTTTCTAAGGAAAAGGAATACGAGGACAAAAATTCAAGCTGTGGAACACTTTCTAGGAAATGATTATGAGTTGGGTTTCCTGCTTAGCGTTACACATTCGTTTGCTGATATTATCTTTAGGATTTTTTTAATTCTAAGTACATGATGTCGTGTTCATCAAAATTACAGACACTCTTTTTTTACTTCTGTCGAACTTTATATTTTGAATCTATTACTCTTAGATGTAAACCTTCGTATTACTAAAAACGTCTTAAAGAAGTCTAAGTATGTGATCGATGATTCAGCGGGCCAAACAATATCGCCTTGCACGTGGGACGAAAGGTAAAACAAATCACCAGAACATTATTTTTTTTTTTGCCTTTTTGATATTTTCACCTCATGATTAAAACAAACGTATGGAATGTATCAATTGACTGAACGTGCATAGTCTTTAGGCGGCGGAACTTGAGGTGGTCGTCGACAGATTTCCTTCCTTCGTGCGCCCGTGCAGCGTGTAAAGAGTTACACTGGACGTGTCCGTTGGTGAAAGCAATAGCTCGTGGGCTTACGAGAATACAGTAACGTCAAGTGTTAAACCCACCTGGTGGTGAGTGCATGTAAAAAAAATCACGTCGCTGAAGCAAACGTACTTTACCTTTTTCTTAAATGAAATGGGTATACGCTGTGGTAATGGATACGAGATTTTCTTTGATAAGTACGAGAAAAATTGCACAGATGCTAGTTTAAAGCAATATTAGCACATTTTTTTGAAAAGGGCGCCCCCATTTTTCAAATTTGGAAGATTTTTTACACGGTGCATTGGTAACTGGCTAATAAACTATACCTGTGAATGGTTAAGCTCGAAAATGGTACTATGTGTCACCCAAAGAAGGAATTTGGTACTAGAGAATTATTATCGGGGATCCCCGATAATAATTCAACGCTGCTAGAAACGGACTCCAATGTGAAATAGCCGGGAAATAGCGCCATGTACGTGGTCTACGCTCATCCATTAGTTGGTTTAATAGTTCGGGCAAGTCAGTTAGAGGTTATATTCTCGAGGTGGAACTATTTCATCATGGACGACATAAACGTAGCATTGCCAGCCTGCCGTTAAGTCCATCTGGGATCCCAATTCTAATTACAAAATCGATTATTTTGGATAAATACGCATTTTTTAGCATTCTCGTTCGCAGGTTATAGTTTCCTAGACATTACCAACGTAACTGTGCAAAAATATCAAATTTTGAAAATTGGGGGCGCCGCTCGACAAAAAAATGTGGCAATATTGCTTTAAAGGATGAAAGCAGGTAAAGGAAAGTTATTTTGTGCAAGGTTTTAATGGTAACATGACTTTGTGATTTGCTCTCTGCAAAAGAAATAACGATTTTGCGATTACTATACTATTTTGAAGCTACCCACAAATATTGCGCTGGAGTGAATGATCATTATACTTACTGTTCACAAAATTAACACTTCTATCAGATATTTTAACAAACTCACATTTTGCTCAAAGTTAAAGGGACATAATGGCATGAAAAAAACATTGACATAATGAAAAGGACCCTTACTGAAATCACTTCCACGAGTTTGAAAACAATTTGGATGTTTACAGGAAAAACTGTTACAGAAAGAGTTCCGGGGGGAGGGGAGGTTGCAGTTTGTGTCAATTTCTGGAACAGAAAAGCAAGGTGTTCACATCTCTGACAGAATTTACAGTGTATCTAGCATGTTTTGCGACACAATCCAAAAGCATTCAGACCGAGATTCAGGCATTGTACTTTAGGCTTGTAGTAGGATATTGATCTGGCAAGTGAAAGATGGATTAGCCGGGATTAGCAACTATACAATAGCGATGGTCTGTGAGCTGATGACAAAATGTTTTTCAAGTTTGGTAAATGCTGGCAGTAATGCCAGCATCCTTGTTCCAGAAATTGGCACAAACTGCCACCTCCCACTGGAACTCTTCTTGTTTTTACTGTTTTTAGAGAATGCAAACATCCAAATTGTTTTCAAACTCGTAGAAGTAATTTCAGTAAGGGTCCTTTTCATTATGTCAATTGTTTTTCATGCCATTATGTCCCTTTAAGAATATGTTGCACTTTTTATTGGAAATCGTTGCAATAAAGTCCTATGTACGTGGTAAAGCTGATCTCAAGATAGATTTATACAAAAACGAGTTGTTGTAAAGCTATCGCAATCTCGACACCTTCACCAATGTTGAGAAAATGGCAAAGGAATAAGAAAGTCTCAACCGCACAATCATGATCCGTTCACCTATGCCTTTAAATTATTTTTGGATTTTTGAAAGCTATATCATTGCTATACGTCAATAGTTTCAATTTAAACACTTGACCTTCAGCTAAAACCTTTGACCCGAAGGCGAGCGATCTTGTCATTACTGTGAATAACATTGCTGGCAACGTGGATAAAACAAACTGCATCAGAATATGTTGTGTAGACGTGCCCAAGAATGGTCACACATGCCCACATGCCCTTCTTTGAATGGATTCTAAATGTCGGGTTTGTTTTACATTTCACCCAGAGTGCCACACCACATCACCATACTCAAGAACTGGTCGAATATAACATTTTGTAAACAACACCCAGCTCATCTTAGTAAAAGCCGAACATTTTCAGAGAAGTTAACACGAAGAAGCGTTTATTTTCTTCTTTTTAGCATGGTATTAACCTGGGATTTTCATTTGTCATGATTTTGCAGCCAAATGTCCAGTATTTTGGCTTTGTCAACGTGCATCTGAATCTATGGTAATTATTGTTTTCGCGCATAACGGAAATAATGATTTGTTTATGTGATGTCATATTCTCCTTTGAAATTAAAAATTGGATATATCAAATTCAAAAAATAACTATCCGATTGTCGCTTGAGCTAGCCAAGATTAAAGAATTGGCCTCTCGCACACTAAAAGACTTACACATGCATGTTCACAAATAAAAGAATGCGTGAATTGTGAGCTTTATAATGTTTTTACATATCTACGCATGTAACGAGGTCATACAATAAAAAATAAGCTTCGGCAGGCTGACACGTGACGATCGCTTTAGCCTACTAACTTTCTTATCCTATGGGGTCCTTTCATCGAAGGCAATTGTGTTGAATGGACTTTTGTTTATCCTCCAGATCAGCTTAAGCTGTGGGGAATACAATACATGCACCTGCAGGTTCACTTGAACATTTCAGATATTTCTGCAGGTTTGTGTTTTCTGCATGCTTAGGTTGTTTTGCGAGATATACATTCAAAAATAACGAAATACATGGACTGTGAGCTTTAGCATGTTTTCAAATATATACCTAATATACCTATGTATGTAATGAAATCATACATTGAAAATATATCGCACTCAGCAGCGCAGACCGAAACTTAAGCCGATTAAACTTGCTAATCACTATGGGGTCCTTTCACGAAGGTAAATTATGCTGAATGGACTTCCAGATCATCCAAGAATGCGGAGAACACAACACATGCACCTGGTTCACGTGAATATTTCAGATATTATTTTGTACTCGCTGCATGCTTGGGTTGTTCTGGAAGACAGGTCTGGCCAAATTAACCTATATAAGCACCCTGTTCATACTTATAGCGAATCTAGGGACCAAAAAAAGCGAATAGACGATTAGCGTATATCCCCAAACAGTTTGGTTGGTCTATTTATATTCAGGTATTTTCGTTTAGTACCTGAAATGCGCAGCTCATTCACTGAGCGAAAGGAACCGGACATGCACAAACACATTTGGAGTCAAGCATTCATCTGCATCGTACAGAGCTGTCCCTTTACTACAGTTCCTTAGAGATATTCCCCTTTCGCAAAGAAGATGAAGCATATGTAATGTTTATATTTTGCATATTGCATTTTTATGCTATACATGTCGGTATCCCAGCAAAATCTCGCAAGACTGACTTCTTCTTCATTTTATGAATGGCTTCCGGACTTCCACTAATTCTCAAGGCCTCCTTGGAAACATCTAAACAATTCCACATCATGACTGAAGAAGGGTTAATCACCTGCATAACAACACCTGGCCCAGATGTTTATATTCTTACCTTATTTTAAGCATCCACGGGAAGTTAACGGAATGATCATAAGGGCCTTTCGAGCAGTGATGGGACGTGTGGTTTCTCTATTAATGTACTTGTGCTTTGATCGTTGCTTAGAGGGAGGGAATAAGATAACAAGGAGGTTTAGGATTCTCTTCTGCACCAGATTTGTCTCAGGTGCTCTTATTATGTGAAATGCAGTTAAAGTAAAATCATACTTCCCCCTTACTGCATCTTTCTTTCAAATGTTGTAGTTAAAATCTCACATCCACTCGTAATTTTATTGAGTTTGTCTTTAAGCCGACGACAGTGCCTGTCAAACAGACAAGAATACAAAATATTTACACTCCTGTGTCGTTTGTTGTTTTGTACAGCAATGTTAGTTGTATAAGACTAGTTCATTAGCTAATATACTTCATAACTAAATGTAATTGCATAAATTCTATTTGGGACTTCTTCCCGCTGACTTTGCATGTATGTTTATTAACTTTATGCTTTTTCATAACAAAACAGTTTCATGGAATGACAAAGTTGTTTGTGTTCTAAAAGGTCCGATCCACCTATATATTGAACGCAAATGATGTCATTTTTAATATATCATATTTTTGGTAGGTGGCAATGTCTGCCGTGCAAGTTTCCCAATGGTTGTACAGCAGTGACGTGATGGAGTTTTTAATGGCAAAAGCAAATGATCGCTAACAGCATATAAAGTGCTAACTAATTTTATATTATTTCTTGTTTAATTACATGATATGTAGTAGCTTAAAGCGGGAATATTTATGACTACTTTTAATTAATATTTTTCATACACTTTCGTTGGTCGACGGGACCCCGCACTTATCAAATTAACGGGACAATGGGTTTTTATATTTTTTTTTTTCATAAAAAGATGTGTATTTAAAATTTGGACAAATAAAAAATTATGAGCCGGAAAATGTATATCATTAGTCCGTAACACCGGCAAAATGGTTTTTTCGGATCCCAAGGAACTCACACTGTCCACTTATATATCGTGTTAAATATCCCAACATTACACACAATCTATTAATGATCCCATGTATTTTACGCTTGTATACTTTTCTAATCAGATGTAGGTTAACACTTTATTGCACCAACCTCTTCTTCAATTGCCCTTGGTAGATTTGTGCGAGTTCTAAGGGCTTAATATACCTCTTTCTTATCAGAACCTCTACCAAAGGCCAGTCGTATTTGAACTATACTCATAACCACAAGCGAACAATGGACACTAACCATGAGATATCTGTCCAAATTTTGAAAGAGACATCTTAAATATGTCACTAGCTCGTGCGCAATCATTGGCTAATCGCGTGCCAAGCAGCAACTATAAGTGATTCCTTGAACACTGGTCTTTCTTGGCAGGTTATTGTTTCAATTCATTCTTTCATTATTTTTGTTTCCCGCTCATTTTAATACATGCATTGTGGGTTGTTTCAGACTCACTTATCAGTCATTTTGGACATTTATATGTCTTACCGGTACTGTATTATGTTTAACTTAACATGTATTCTTGAATTGTCTAATGCTTGCTGCCAAATAAAAGGGAAATTATATCACATAAGCTCGTTAAAATTAAATGTCATATTTCAAAAATGGCACGATTAAATATGTATTTTGACTGCTTTGATATTTCCTGGTAAACAAAATGAACTGAATTGAAACCGGGTTTTGAAATTTAAATGTCATATTTCTATAACATTATTTGGAATTGAAAATGAATCTTTCAATGATTCAATGCTTGCTGGCAAACAGAATGGAATTAAATGAATTTATTACCATATGGATGAAGTTTTTGTATGGTTCTTCTGAGGGTCTTATGCAAGCCGGAATGCCGTACGAAGGTATCGTGACATGAACGTTAAAAGCAAATACAACAGCTGTTTCTTAAATTAAACCGGAGGAAAGAGGACATGCCATTCGTGGGGGTATCCGGCATAGACAATATTCATAAATATTCATAGACAATAATAAATAAATTTTAAAAAAATCGCAGCTACCCCTTCAGTTACACTCGAATAAAACAAAACAAAATTAGGTGAAAATATGCATATGTAGGATTGTTCAGAAATATGATTAGAATTTATGTAATACAAATCCAAAATAGAATTACTCACATTCTTTAGCTTTCGACCTCTATGTCAGAGGTCTTGATCACAAGTGAACAAACAAATTACAGGCAAATCTTTGGTGCTGCGATGGGGAGTCCGGTAAGTCCTATTGTAGCAAATGCTATTTATGGAATGGCTAGAACAGGAGGCTATTGCTACCACACCCATGGATTGCAAACCGAAGTTCTGGAGAAGATATGTGGATGATGTCATTGAAATAATTCACAAAGACGGCACACAAAAGCTAACAGACCATCTGAACGCCCTCGATCCAACAGGGAGCATCAAGTTCACTCATGAAGCGGAAGTCCAGGGGCGTATTCCATTTCTTGACACCTTTAAGTTAATTATTTGGAAAACAGACGGTTCAGTTAAGCTACTTGTATACCGGAAAAAAAACGCACACTGATCAATATCTCAACTTTAAATTCCAACATCCGCTTCACCAGAAACTTGGTGTCATCAGAACGTTGATGGATAGAAAGGAAAACATCGTGACTGAGAAAGAGGACAAGAAAGAAGAAGATCAAAGAATTCGTAAAGCTCTTGCTGAATGTGATTACCTACCCCAAATGGGCCATGGGCAAAGCGCATGAAAAGATGAATGTCAAATCCAACAAAAAGATTGAGCCAAACAATAACAAAGACAACCCAAGCAGAGGCCTCAGGCATGGTAGTAATTCCATATGTGGAAAATTTTTCTGAAAGATTTCAAAGCATAATGTTGGAAGCATAGAATTGCAGTTGCCATGAGACCTACTAACACTCTAAAATCTCGCTTGGTGCACCCCAAAGACAAAAAACAAAAAACTGAATAATAGCGAGGTGGTGTATGAAGTCCTATGTAAAGATTGTGATAAAACATATGTGGGTGAGACAGACAGGCAACTTGGGGGTAAGGATCAAAGAACATCTTAAAGATACGGAAAAAGTCTCTGACAAGAAATTTACCAGGGCAGCTAGAAAATCGTCAACTTCTGAATCCATAAATCGGCCATTACTGACCACGTTGCACAACAAAACCATCTCATTGATTGGGAAGGTGTAAAAATTATTGACAGAGACTCTAATTCCTTCTCAAGAAAAATCAGAGAGGCAATTCAAATCAGACAACGGGGGAAAAGTCATCAAACGAGACGAAGGTGTTTTCTTTTAGATCACGTATATAATCCACTGCTAGCAAAATCGAGATTTCCTGCGAAAGAGACTACCAATCCATCAGGAGTGGATCGTCGCGGGAAAATCGGCAGTGGAGTTCACTTGTGATCAATACCTCTGCCAGAGGTCGAAAGCTAAAGAATGTGAGTAATTCTATTTTGGATTTGTCTTACATAAAGTCTCATCATAAAACAAATGAAATGTCTGATCTTTGCCACGTTAAACTTTCCGAACAAACCACCTGCCTGACGATGTTCATGGAAGTCACCCAGCGATAAAGTGCATTTATAATGCCGTAAGTTTACGTAGTGATGGGGTAGCAATTATGCTAGTAATGCAACTAGTGATCAAATACGCGATGGTTTCGCTCACCAACAAGTTCGTCGAATCAAAATGGCGTTTGGCTTTTTATATGACATCAATACGGTGTATTCATTTCGCCTGGAATTTGCACACAATTTTAAAAATTAAAATATGTGAAAGTAATTATACTATGCGGTTATTCAATGTTTGTTGAATATATATTTAGCTAATCTCTCCCCTTCCTCTTTCCTCATCCACCCCCTCCCTTCTCCCACCCTATCCCCCGCTTTTTCTCGTATGCAATACAATAACGTGCGAAAACAGTTCTTCGTGTCCTTTTAAGTGCTCGAGTAATGACCTTGTAACGCTACCTTTGCAAGACTGCGAGGATGATAGAATAACAAGATTGAGCGACGGGCAATCAACCAATCACCTTGCTAGAATTTACGTATTACATGAGTTACAATGAAGACACCGTTAGACGTCAACGCAAGGCTTGAAACGTGGTATTTGAATACTTTGCTTTTTCGATCGATCTATAAACAAAATTTATATTTTCACGCACATTGGTGGACATTTCGCATACAATTTATAAAGAACCACCAAGATGTAATAAATACTGTAAAACCTGGCAGCGTGAAAGCACTAGCTTCCTCCGTGGCTACGGCGATTTGAATCCGTGTTGAAAATATTACGTCAACTTGAGCTTTGTTTTCACATACGTATCAAGTACACGATTGTAATTAAAGATAAATATATTGAGATATAACCTTTTTAAAATACCCTCGTGTAGAATGTTTACCACTCAGCAAAGACCACATGAAAAATGGATGTTTTACACCATTCCGTGACCGTGTTGGTGTGTAGAAAATTAAAGGTAGTTAAATACTGTTTATTCGCATACATGGTTATTGTAAATTAATTTGTTTAAATATACCTAGCAGGGAGGATAAGATACAAAATCGTAATAAAACACTCGTAAAACAATACTTTCTTATTTTATAGTGACATCGATTCCAATTGGTAAATTTATAATCTATACTTGAAAAAACGGCATTATGCGCAGTAAGTACAGTCCATGCTATATTATTTGCTGTCCACGTAAAGTATCGATTTTGTTCGCAGAAAAGGAAATTTATAGTCTTTATCAGGATTTTACAAGCTCACTATGACCGTTAAAGGGTAAATTTGTCCCTTTCAGGCATATATTTAAAGGAGGTTTTTAAGAAAAATTATCGTCCGAGATGAACTTGTTCGAGGTTTAGAATATCAAGATTTGACATTGACTTAAGTCTCTTTAAAGAAAAAAATTACACTCAAACCTAGGGGCCGCGCTGAACCAAGCTTAAAAAGTATTTCAACATTTCCGGACTTGGTAATCCGAGTGGAAAGAGTATGAATGAACTATTTGAGACGCGTCAGCATTTTTTAATTTACTTATTTCAGTTAGCCTAATAGGATATTCGTTCGGGATTTAACCATCTTTTCGTGCTCCAGAGCTGGGGATCACTTACCTCCTGCACTAAAATTTAAAATATTATCTAACAGGACAAGCTGTATCCCCAAATAAAAAAAGGCACATTATTTAGAAAAAATGAATAAAATGTTCAACTCAATATGTACTCCCATGAAATGTCAGGTGACCAATATGTACACGTATAACTCAAGCCACAATAGAGCTAATTTGATATTCCAACACATATTCAATCTTACGATACACTTCATGATCTGGGCTTCTAACAGGGATATGGCAGGTTCCATTGTTCTTGCTAGCCCTGTTGAAAGGATTTTGTAAGCATTAGTATTCACTATGGATGTTGTTTAGTGACGTCGTGCGCCGTTTATTGAGACTCTATAGTATCTGTTCATAACTTAAAAGGCAACTACTCACCTCGCTCATGATTTTTAAAATGCAGGTCGATGAATACCATTGCTTATCTTGGTTAAAGAATAGAAAGAGGGTTTTAAAGGACAATACTTGCGGATCTAGGTATGCACAAATTAGTCAGTCCCTTGCCATTGGGCTTGTCTTTCATGAATTTGGTCCCTGATGTGCTTTTCGAAAAAAAATTTATATAATTATTGGTCAAAGTTAATTGAACACCACAGTAGAATCTCAAGATTTCTTTTATCGCGAACGAGGAAAGAACTTGCCAATGCGGCAAGGAACATGAACATTTGAATATATTCAATTCTTGCGTGTGTCACGATTTATCACTAGACAGAGTGTAAAGAAGTTAAGTGTGTACCGGGCGATTAATTGCATATCAATTTTTTTTAGCTCCATTGTTTCGCTTGAGCATGTTGAGGTTATGATTGGTACCATCCATTGTCACTGATATTCTGGAATAAATTGAGTTGACATTTTATCATTTTTTTAAATAAATGTGCACCTTTTCTGTGAGGACCACGCGTTTCGTGGTTAAGATAATATGTTTTAATTTAGTGAGGAATAAGTAATCCCCAACGCTGGAGCACGAAAATTCAATAAAAGGCCAAAATTGTATTATGTACAGGCTAGAAGTTAATCACTTTGGGGTCAAGGACCTTTCTTCAGTAAAGGGCGTAGGTGAGAATAAAGCCAAGACGACTAGAGGCAACCACGGGTTTTCACCCTCACTCGGGGAAACGACACGCTCGTAACGCTAATAATAAAGATATGACATGCTTAATGTCCCCATGGTAAAGCAAGGACTATTTTTATGATTTGTTTTCCCAAATACGAGTGTCCCATAAAATACTCAAAAGCGCACCCAATTTCAGGTTTTTATTAATAAACATTTATGCAAATGATCTCTACATATTTGAAAGTATGTTTATTAGCTTATGCATAACAGCGCAAAACTCCATGAATTGGATCCCAAATGTCTGACTTGTCCCATATTTGATGAAATCAGTTTTTTTTTTAATGGTTAAAGAAAGAAAAATGAAACTAAAGTAAATGCAAAAAAAAAAAAAAAAAAAAAAAAAATAAAGCGCCACCAGTCCCTTGCCTTGAAAACATGTTTCTCCCCCGAATAGTCCAGGCTACAGACCATGTGACCTTGGCCTATGAAATATATATATAATGTTTTTCAATGTTGTCTAGACCAGTTTTTCCTGCGGAATCTGAATCCGATGATGCCACACGAAAAACCTGAGCATTTTCGAGGAAACGCAAAAAATTCAAAATGGGCACCAAACCACTAAAAACTCATATGTTAATACTCAAAAGTTGTTAATTTTTTGCCCTTGTCCAGTCAAAAACCCCATTGTGACCAATAAAATGTGATTCACTAACCACCTATTAAGAGATTCAATATGGCCCGCCACTACAGCAAAAGCATCTGATATTTATCGACTTTTGACCGTAGAATGGTATCATGATATACATACTAATGCTTTTAGCAAACGAATATATTAAATGAAACAATTATGAATAGCTTTCAACAATTTGCTAATCAATCAAATCAATAAAACTATTCAAAAGGACTCCAAAATGGCAAAAATTCATTATATTAAATGCAAATGGTTTGCCAGGTTTGTTTATGATCACTATAACGATCAGAGCAATTAAATATCATAACATAATAAAGTGATTGATATCTGGAAGATGGCATCCTAGGATAGGCGTTCAATATGGCTGACCAAATGTCAATCGTAAAGGTCAGTAATTATTCACGCTTTAGGCTAAAGCTGGTATATTTGTGTTGTTTAGTTGGATTGTCACTTCCAAAAAAACCCCAGTTAAAGTGCTTTATCTAAGTTGTCATTTGAGTCGTTATTCATCAAATATTCCCAACATGGTGCCAAATGGACACCTAATACCTACCAAAACAAAGAAAACATACTCTCTAGACTATTAGTGATCGGATTTTTCGCCGCTTTGACGTGCCATTCAGCCATATGGATCCATTTGGATGGCATCTTACATGTATCGATTCCTCTGATTACCTAATGATGTGTACCTTGATCTGATTGACTTACAGGGGATATACACGAACATTGCTGGCTAGGTTAGACACAGCTATGAATATAGTCATCTTAGAGTATCAGAAGCCATCTTTGGATCCCATAATGACGGAATTAATTATCACCATTTTTTTTACAATATGTCTTATATTTGAGTACTTTCTTGACTGCCAAAACACCAGGATCGACACCAAAATACCAAACTGCAGTCAAAAATAGATTTCGATCAGACCACTATTGTATGGCGGCCATATTGGATTCATTTATTACGTGGTTAAAGAATCATTGTAATTGGTCACAATGAATGTTTAAACGATACAGGATGAAAAATCACACTTTGGACGTGAACAAGAGATGAATGTTTTGTGTTTTTGTGGCCATTTTGATTTGCTATTTGTTTTTACAAAAATGCTAAAGGTTGTACGTCTGGCATCCATCGGATTCGGAATCAACATAAAAAACTGCTGGTCTAATAACCGTTGAAAAACATTTATATATTAATAAAACACGGTTGTGATATTAGGTATCAATGATGAAGCTGTAGCTGGCCATTGAACAAATGAATAAAAAGAAACAATCAAAACATGGCCACTAAAAATGTTTAACAAGGTGTCAAAGAAGCAGGAGAAATTTTACATAACACATTATCAAACTAATGTTAATGTGTGAAAACCGGAGGTCTTGGCGCGCCAGGTGTGACGAATCTCGTATTTCGGACCAGTCAACACAACTTATTGAAGAAGAGACACATATTGAAACAATGTCGTTGAAAAAAGACCTTGTTTGTTTAGACTAAAAGATCCTTCAAGTTTGAGTAAAAAAAATCTAGATGCATTTATTTACTGGGTGGTGAAAAATGAAAAAGAAACTGAGAACAGTTGAGAATGCTTCTGGCAAGCCGCGGGCTATTTTATTTGTGGGGACATCTGTAGATCATACTATTTTGCCAATTGGCAAGCTGCTTGTTTAATATAATTATGAAGTATAAAAAAATAACACCCCAATTTATCACACAACAGATACATTCGTGCATGCAGCAGGATTTTGTAAAAAACAGATTGAGGTGCAACAGCTTTGACAGAAACATCGTGCCTTGAAAAAAAAAAAAAACAAACAAACAAACAAACAAAATCAGCATACCCTTGTTAGAAGTAGGCCTTAATGTTTTTTTACGTTTTAAACCAATAGCGAATCGTGTCAAAAGTCATACTTAAAAAA
Source organism: Ophioderma brevispina (assembly GCA_023653785.1). Classification (NCBI taxonomy): domain Eukaryota; kingdom Metazoa; phylum Echinodermata; class Ophiuroidea; order Amphilepidida; family Ophiodermatidae; genus Ophioderma; species Ophioderma brevispina. The sequence continues at coordinate 82,058 of JAMKCH010003384.1, read as the reverse complement.
ATTACAGCTTCACAGTTATTAATTTATTTTAAAATAATAATTTTATATTTTGTTACATCTTGGAAGATATCATGGAGCGGGGAGGTTCTCATACTTCATCATATAATGTTGCTGTGAGGGTTCGCCACTCCTACCGCACAGTGAGTCAACAAAATCAGAAACATCCATAGTGCCATAATGGCTGGTTTTCAAAAACTAGTCTAATAAATGACAAATATATGTAGGTAAAATACTTGTTTTAACAAGTATTTTAAAGCTTAAAAGCTTTTCCAATGGCGAAAAAAATATGAAGTGTTAGTGAAAATCTATAAAACACTATGTTCTTGTACTTTCGCCAATTCTACGACTTTTTTTACTTTGAATTTTTGAGGCATATTTTTTCCCTTAAAAGGGATAAGCAGCGATAATGCGAGAGAATAAAAAAAATGTGGAAATGCAATTTAGCTTATAAATCAATGATTAACCATGTACAATTCCATATAACTACTTTAATGTAGAACAAAAACACCAAATAGTGAAAAAATGAAGCATTTGAGGAAATTGTTCGTACCGTCTCCCGCAAATAGACATGCAGCGATGACGACTCAAAGTCTACACTAAACAGCTGATTGTGGTTTACATCAGTGCATAACAAACAAAGATCAATAATATTTGTGCTTGCGGTCAAATTGTACAGGTCATGGTGCACAGTATTTAGGATAGGATGTTTACACGGAAAGGCTTTTTTTTTTTATCTCAAGTCGGAATTTTGATACGCACGTATAGAAATTACAGAATCAGATAAAAAGTAAGTACTGCCTTGTCTTTAATACACGGATTTAAAGCCAACCACTTGCAGGTTAGGTCAGCACATCTATGTCAGTAACAAAATACCAAAATACGAATTTTGATGATTTTTTTCGATGTTTTGGACAAGCAAATCGCTGCTTGTCCTTTAAATGCAAACCAGAGGGGAAAATAGTAATGTCTCCCTAGAAATAATGGACCATTGCTTCCAGTTCTCGTTTACCTTTACCGTAACGGTTCCGAACCAGCTACTGTACATGATGTATATTATAAAAAAGCTTGTTTTTTAAGATCAGAAGGCACATAATCATAAATATCTGCTTAAAGTGGTGGCGTCTCGCATTCTGTTCAAGCAGGTTTAGTTTTCTAAGGAAAATGGAACAAGAGGACAACATTCATACTGAACATGTTCCTTGAATGAGTTAATCTAGGAATGGTTATGATTTGTATCACTGGTTAGACGTTACGCATTACGTCCTAGATATATCTTTAGATTCTTCGCAATTTTAAGTGACATGATGTCGTGTTTCATCGTAATTTACACACACTCTTTCTTGCTTCTGTCGAACTTTATTATTGTGAATCTATTACTCTTAGATATGTAACCTTTCGTATTACGATAAGCGTCTTAAAGAAGTCTAGGTATGTGATAAACGATTCAGCGACAATTGTCGCCTTGCACGTGCGACGAAAGTAGAGTTAAATTAAGGTGAAAAAAAATCACAAAACATTATTATTTTTGTTTGTTTTATTTGACAACTTCACCATCATATTAAAAATAAACGTATGGATGTATTCAATTGAGTTGAATGTGCATAGTGCTTGGTCGGCGGAACTTGAGGTGGTCGTCAGCGACAGATTTCCTTCCTTCGTGCGCCCGTGCAGCGTGTAAAGTGTTACACTGTACCTGTCCGTGAGTGAAAGCAATAGCTCGTGGGCTTTCGAGAATACAGTAACATCAAGTGTTAAAACCACCTGGGTGAGTTAATAACAACACATCACGTCACTGAAGCAAACGTACTTTACTTTTTTTTCTTAAATGAAATGGGTATATGCTTTGGCAATGGATACGAGATTTTCTTTGATAAGGGTTAGAAAAATTGCATAGATGTTTTTTAAAGGCAGGTACAGGTATGGAAAGTCGGTTTCTGTGCAAAATGTTATTTACATGGTAACAAGACTTTGTGATTTGCTCTCTGCAAAAGAAATAGCGATTTGGAAGTATTATACTATTTTAGATGTACCCACAAATATTGCGCGTGAATTTAGTATTTTAACGTATCCTTTCTGTTCACAAAATTAACACTACTATCAAATATTCGAAATTTTAACAACTTCCATTTTGCTAAATTTTTTGCATTTGAGACTGTTGTATACTTGTTGCAATAAATTCCTCTGTACGTGGTAAAGCTGATCTCAAGATAGACCTTTAACCAAGACGAGTCGTTGTAAAGCTATCGCGATCTCGTCACCTTCACCAATGTTGAGAAAAGCAAGGAATAAGAAAGTCTCAACCGCTGCTTATTAACTTATCTTTGGATTTTGAAAAGTTATTTCTTGCTATCATCAACAGTTCACTTTAAAAACACTTTGACCTCAGCTAAAACCTTTGACCCGAAGGCGGACGATCTTGTCATTTTTTGACTAATGATTGCTGGGATAAAATAACTGTGTCAGAATCTGTTTGTGTAATGTGCCCAAGACTGGTCACACATGCCCACACATCTGCCTTCCTTTAAATGGATTCTAACTGTCGGTTTGCTTTACAGTTTCACCCATTACCCCAAACACCACATCACCATACTCAAGAACTGGTCGAATATGACATTTGTACACAAACTACAACCCCAGCTCATCTTAGTCAAAGCCGAACCTTTTCAGAGATCTTAACACGAGAACGTTTATTTGCTCTTTTTAGCATGGTATCAACCTGAGATTTCCATTTGACAAATGAGTCCGCCAAATGTCCATTATTTTTGGCTTCGTCAACGTGCAAATCTAAAATATTGTCATTATTGTTTTTTCCACCATAACAAATAACGAGTTGTTTATGTGATGCTCAATCATTCTCCTTGAAATCAAAATTTGGATTATCTAATTAAAACTAAATATCTGATTGTTGCTTGTACTTGATTACGACGGTTATCGAGCTTACCAAAATGAATAAATTCACCTCTCGCATACTCAAAGTCTTACACGCATGTTCAAAATTCACACATAAAAGAATGCAGGATGCAAGCTTTATAAGTTTTTCATCTAATCTAGCATGTTTTTGAAGTCATGGGTCTAGCAGATTTCATGGGTTACTGCACCCCCTTAAAACTCAATTCTACATGATTTTTAGAACAACTATGGCCATCTTCTTCTTCAAGCAGTCTGATGTTACCAAATCAATATTGTCCCACTGGTCAGTTGGCGGCCATCTTGGATAAGACGGTTATCGTAAAAGTGGTTCAATGTACAGTTTTGAAAAGTATCATCTCAAATGATCGTCTCATCACAAGGAATCATAAAAGATATATTTTTTTTATATTAATTTGTAACTTTTTGTGGAAAGAATTTTGGTGAAAATGTGATAAGGTCATTGAACTTTTGATTGGTCATTGTACCGCAGGTGGCCAAATTTTCAAAAAATGCTTCAATCTTGACAAAATTGGTTTTGAATATGTGTGCCAAATTTCATGTGCATAGCTTTACGTTCTCTGTTACGACGTTCGTTTTCGTTTTGGTTGTTTGCCCGTATTTTAACGAAACGAGTAATAGCCCTCGAAACATTTATAACCAAAATTGAGGGCGCTTTTTGATGTGAAATCTGTATATTTTTTTTTACATTTCATTTTATCTGAAGTATCATACTTATTAATGAAAGAATCATCGAATCGGTGCTCCAATTGTCCTGTCCTGTATTAATTGTTTAAAAAAATAATTTCTTAAAATCGCAGGGCGAGAAAACAATAAAAGCCTAAAAAAAAAATCACCTTACCCAGTACATTTAATTACTTTAAATTATGGACAAAATAATATGAGTATTTATTTACCGTTTTCGACTTAATCCAAAATAAAGCGTTAATTGCGTATAAATAATCTCTTTTAAAAAATTATCTTAAATATAACCCAGTTAAATTTTTCACTATGATAAAGTATAGGATACTATGCGTTTTTGACAAATTTCGCGTACACTGCATCACTTTGATCACCATATCTCGGGAACCGAATGTCGATTGCGAGGAAATACAAGCATTTTGTAGATTACAATCTACACAATTAAGCCATTGCATTATCATCTCATTTCGAAGATTGACACAATTTTTACCAAGTCCGACCCCCATCCCCCCCCCCCCTTAAGCTCGAAAATGTCTATATGTGTCACAACGCAGGATTTTGTAATTAGAATAATATTATCGGAGATCTCCAAAATATTCAACGGCTGCTGGAAACAGCCTTCCAATGTGAAATATCCGGGAAACGCGCCATGTACGTGTCTACGCTCCCATCCATTAGTTGCTTGTAAATTGGTTTCAGGCACTTCAAGTATAGAGTTCTTTCTTCTCAAGGTGGCACTATTTCATCGTGGCGACATAACGTAGCATTTCTAGCTCGCCGTTAAAAATCCAATCTGGATCCAATTCTAATGACAAAATCGCTTATTTTATGATAAATGCACATTTTTAGCATTCTCTTTCCAGGTAAATAGTTCCCTAACAATTACCACGTGTTACTCTGCCAAAATATCAAATTTTGAAAATTGGGGGCGCTCTTCAAAAAATGTTGCCAGTTTGCTCGATACCACCCCCAAAACCCATTTCTGGTGGCCACCACTTTTCAGAGAACCGTCTTAATATTGATGTTTTGAACTTTTAATTGGGTGCTTTCTCCCCCCCCCCAAAAAAAAATATTGCCTCACGTTAGTCAATATGACGAATCAAAACCACATATCTTCATCCCGACAGTATCCGCTCTGTGAAATATTGCCCTCAGCCCCCTTGCCCACCACGATGTGTTGAAACCAAAAGGACAAAATAATTGATATAGGGCCAGGCCTAGCCCTAGGGCTACTCGTTGAATATGCTCCATTGATAACAAATTTCTTCATCTGTATATTTTCCTAAAAACATGAAACTAAAAATAGATTTTTTTGATTACATTGCAAATAACAACGGTAATGTTCATACTGAATGCTGTGCATCACGTGGCATCGATGTACATTAACAATCTGTGGTAATATGGCAGGGACATCCTTTAACAATCGCCAAGGGTCCATATTCAACAAAAATGTGGCCAAAGTCGGGACAAATTGGAAACAAACGGGCAACTTCGGGCACTGTCAAGTTCGATGTACATTGTTTTAGATACGGCTTTTTTCTTCCCATTCAAGTTAGTTTTCGTCTCCAAATATCATAAGAAATCCGGCTTTAACAACCTTTTAAGTTTTAAAAGCTGAAAATTGCGAGTAAAAACTGAATCAATGTAACTCACTTAGGGACATGCTAATCTCGCTTTTAGATACATGACCTCACATGCTCTCAAATGACCCCAAAGGACCTTATTTTCCTTGAAGCTGTTGAACGGTGATGGTTCCATGGCCTAAAAATAATCAACTAATCCGTATTTAATTGTAAACATTTATGCCAAGTTTCATCTTTTATAATAATGCATAACACTTCTACAATATCGCTATCTGCTTAACTGTGTACATCGATGCAAGTTGTGAGCACTCATTCAGCATCAATACGATCTCGTGTTTATTGTACCAATACAATAGTTTTACGACCTGTTTTACGAGCGCGGCGAGGATCATCGGTCACGATTTGGGAATAGCTTTCTCCTTCTCTCCACCTCCATCTCGCACAATCTGGTTTCCTTTATGGACATTTGCGTAGAGAGATTTCCATCTTTCGCTATGAAATGAAGCTAGTAATATTTTATTTTGCATTTGCATTTTTTTTTTGGGTGTAAACATTCGGTATCCCAGCAAGATGGCCTAAGACTGACTCCTTCTACATTTTATGAATGACTTTCCCGGACTCCCCTTCTTCTCAATTCCTTCCTTCCTTGGAACATCTAAACAATTCCACATCAAGACTGAAGAAGGGTTCATCACCTGCATAACAACACCTGGCCCACATGTTTATATTCTTACCTCATTTTTAAGCATCCACGGCAAGTTAACGGAATGCTCATAAGGGCATTCGAGTAGAGATGGACGTGTGGTTTTTCTCTATTATGTGCTTGTGCTATTGATCGTTGCTTAAGGGACGACCCCAATCATATCATGAACACAACAAGGGAATACATAATCATGTGGTTTATGATTCTCATCTGCACCATATTTGTCTGAGGTGATCTTATTATGTGAATGGCATTTAAATTAAACATAAAACCATACGTCCCCCTTACGCATCTTTCTTTCAAATGTTTTGTTAAAATCTCACATCCACCACTCAAAATTTTACTGATTTGTCCTTAAACCGACGACAGTGCCTCTCAAAGACGTCTCAATAGCAAGAAAAAAAAATAGTACACGCCTGTGTCGTTTGTTATTTTGTACAGCAATGTTCTTGTATAAGACTATTTCATTAGCTAATATACTTCATACTGAATGTAATTGCGTAATTCTAACTTTGGACTTCTTCCCGCTGACTTTGCATGTATGTTATTAACTTTTATGCTTTTTCAATAACAGTTTTAGTTGAATTATATAAGAAATATTAAGTATGCATACATAATTGCTAACGCTCAATTTACAAGTGACTGGTTTTTTTATTTGGAAATTCTATTAGCATTTACTACTTAAATGTGACCAAGGGGGGGGGGTCCTATGGACCCCCAAAATTTGTTTTTCGCGCTGGCCGCGTTACGCGTGGTATTTTTTTTGCCGACATTTTTTGTAATTGTCTGACTTAGCCAAAATATTAAAATCGGCCAAGCCGTAATGAGTGAATAGTGGGGGGTCCCATGAACCACCATCGGGCACTACGGAGTCATCTGAGAATTTTTAAAAATCAAAGAACCAAAGCGATTTTTTTGCTGATAAATCACACATACCTGAAGTAACTTAACTTACCAAATAATTACCTTTTATGTGCTGACAACAAACAATGTCATCGTGAAACCTTGCTAAACCGTTACTGTGTAACCTCTATGGAAAAGTGCGTGTATTTTGCAACAAGACACCCGTAGAAAATACAGATTCCCTAAAACTGCTGGTTTATGTTATCTATGTTTTTGGGTCTTCTAGAATAGATATCCACATAAATAAGTTTCCAAAATGTTTGAATGTAAGCGCGAGTCCTCATTGGAATTTTTTGCCTTTTTGTCCATTTTCGCGTGTTTTGAAAACACTATTTGCCCCCTAATTTCCAGCCGAATAACAATTCATTTTTTATTGCTGATTTGGGTTGTCTTATGACCCTTCCATGTGGTATAAATTTCGTGCAAAAATTCCCACCGGAAAGTGGTTCCCTTGGGCACCAACGGGAGTGAAAACCCCCTTGGTCCACTTAAGTGTTAAGTAGAGCACGTCATTCTACTTCCGTTGGACAAGGGGTTTTCATGGAACCCCGAGACCCTAGCGTAGTAGAGTAGATATGTGCCTGATTTGTGCCTGGTGGATAAAAGCCATGAACTTTTGCACACAGTTGGGCATATTCTAAGAAGGATTTTTGGCTCATAGGGGCATCGCGATTGGTGTTTTCCCGTGTAACAAAAATGCGGCCATTTTCCAAAATGGCTGCATTTCTGTTATTAGGTCGGTTGATTGACTAAATGTACTTTGGTTTGTTTGTTTTGGGCTACCAAAATATGATTTGTAGCCCAGAGCAATGCCTAAATAGAAATTTATTTATGGGTACACTATTCTGTAACAGAAATGTGGCCATTTTCCAAAATGGCGTTCTTTTCCAAAATGGCTGCCAATTCCCTTATTTGACCAATTTTAGGGTAAAATTATTTTTATCCGCAGCAGTTGCACAAATAAACTGTACATAGGCAATCAATACCAAGTTGTTTTGGATGTTACTAAGTGTATACATTTTTGTTACACAAGCAATTCCAATACAACCTGTAAATGGCAATCAATACAGTGGCATACATTTAAAAATAGTGACGCATTGCTTGTTTTTAATCTTTGCTTTTGCAGACGGAAATCACCAAACATATTTAAGAGTGGCTTTTGTTTATGTTTTTGTTGGATACATGATTGTGAAAAACATTTCCAAATGGGAGAAGGCTTTTTTATGTATATGGAATGGTCTAATGAGACTAGCAAACACTAGTGCAGCACGTACAGGTATACCCGTGAAGGGCTGCCATATGACAATTATTCTCTTTACCAGTGTTTACATAAACTCCCTTGTTTGTGGTTACGATCTTATCCATTTTATTATTATGTGCAATTAGTTAGGTTTTTATATTGCCGAAATGTTATTGTCTATGCAACAGCATTGAACTTTTTTGTTGTAAGCCCAATGATGTGCCGCTGATTTCTGTACCGTAACCCATAGAGTAATGTTTCTTCGATAAGGTAGTTACCAAAATCTGCTAACTTCAGTGCATGCACACTTTTTTGGTGTAATCAATCAATGTCACCCAGTGTTGCCAGTCCTCAGTGGGCCATGTCACTGTGGAACAAACCGATGCAATCTCTAATGTAGCCTTAAAAAATCTACATAAACAATATTAATTAGTCAAAAGTTGTAATCCCAGATAACGTTAATTGATTATCCTTCATGTTCTTTCTGTATTGCTGTATATAACAATTTATAAGTTTGTGCTAGTTCATATTAATGATAATAATACACTCTTGATGTAGTGGCCTAATGTAGAAGGCCTCTGGCACGTCAATATTTACAAGGAAGTATAAGATCATTATCAATAATCAAACGACCAAATACAAATCAATAGTAAACTTCTATGTGAAAACAACATGATATCATCAATTACCAATTTAAGTAGACATTTTCTAACATAATATAACGGTGACCAATAAAGAGAAAGACAACCCAGTTGTCTTCCATAATAAGAACATATGGGGATACATATGAATGATCAGCTGTGAGGATCTGTGTGTATGTACCCAAGAGTGACATTAGTGAAATATTAATCTTTCCTGGACTCATGTGCTTCAACCCTACCTAATCTGGTGAAAACAACTATCATAGACAGCCGGAGTGGAGGAAGATAAAGAATAAGAAAGACAAAGAAAAAAGTTCACAATATCAGTATTAATGAGCTCTGCTTTTTCTCGTATGCAATACAATAACGTGCGAAAACAGTTCTTCGTGTCCTTTTAAGTACTCGAGTAATGACCTTGTAACGCTACTTTTGCAATACTGCGAGGATGATAGAATAACAACATTGAGCGACGGACAATCAACCAATCACCTTGCTAGAATTTACGTATTACATGAGTTACAGTGAAGACACCGTTAGACGTCATCGCAAGGCTTGTACCTATGCGTGAAACGTGGTATTTGAAGACTTTGCTTTTTCGATCGATCTATAAACAAAATTTATATTTTCACGCACATTGGTGCACATTTCGCGTACAATTTATAAAGAACCACCAAGATGTAATAAATACTGTAAAACCTGGCAGCGTGAAAAGCACTAGCTTCCTCCGTGCCTACGGCGAATTGAATCCGTGTTGAACATATTACGTCAACTTGAGCTTTGTTTTCACATACGTATCAAGTACACGATTGTAATTAAAGATAAATATATTGAGATATAACCTTTTTAAAATACCCTCGTGTAGAATGTTTACCACTCAGCAAATACCACATGAAAAATGTAGGTTTTACACCATTCCGTGACCGTGTTGGTGTGTAGAAAATTAAAGGTAAATACTGTTTATTCGCATACATGGTTATTGTACATTAATTTGTTTAAAATATACCTAGCAGGGAGGATACAATACAAATCGTAAAACACTCGTAAAACAATACTCTTCTTATTATAGTGACATTCGATTCCAATTGCGTATAATTTTATCTATACTTTAAACGCATTATGCGCAGTAAGTACAGTCCATGCTATATATTTTGCTGTCCCACGTAAATGTATCGATTTTTTTTCGCAGAAATTCATAGTCTTTATCAGATTTTAAAAGCTCACTATGACTGTTAAAGGGTTAAATTTGTCCCTATCAGGCATATTTTAAAGAGGTTTAAGAAAATTATCGTCTTAGATGAACTTGCTTCGAGGTAGAATATCAAGGATATTGACATTGAACTTAAGTATCTTTAAAGAAAAATACACTCCAAACCTCGGGGCGCTGAACAGCTTAAAAAAGTATTTCAACATTTCCGACTTACGTATATCCCGGCGGAAAGAGTTATGAACTGTTTGAGACGCGTCAACATTTTTTCATTTATTTATTTCAAGTTTAGCCTAAGTTAATCACTTGGTGTCGAGACCTTTCTTCTGTAATGCCCAGGTGAGCATAAAGCCAAGACGACTAGAGGCAACTACGTACGGGTTTTCACCCTTTACTTTCGGAAACGGCAACGCTCATGACTTTCCTAACAAGATCCCGACTGCTTAATATCCCCATAAAAGCAAGGACTATTTTCATGATTTTTTTTCCCATCAAATACAGGGTGTCTCCCAAAAAATACCCTAAAAGCGCAGCCAATTTCAGGTGTAGAATACAAAACATTTATGCAAATTATTTATACATATTTAAAAGGTATAGTTTTAAATATAGTATAAATAATTTGCATAAATGTTTATTAAAGACCTGAACTTGGATGGGGCGCTTTTAGGGTATTTTTGGACACTCTTTACAAATAGATATGGTTATGAATTATCGTGACAATTAGGTTTCCCCGGTCATTATCAGAGAAAATGGCAGGTGGGATTCGAACCAAAGAGGCTAGTATCTCAATAAGTTTGACAGCTCTCCATCGATATTTAAATCTGAACCTAACGTTTCAAAGCCATAATAACAGCAATAACAGTTAATCAGCTCGTACTAACTTTATGCTAATGCCTGACTTGTGACAATACCGTATTATAGGTATCGTCCAAACCACTTTTGAAGAGACACATTGCCAATCGTGAAAAAAGCGTATTTGTTTAATCTTAAAAGAATCCTTTGATTTAAGTTTTGAATAACTAAGTGAATTTATTTACAGGGTGGTGTGAAAAAATGGAATTGTGCATATATAGTTTGTGAAAGGCTTTGGCACGGCGGGCTTTTGAATGGACACTAGATCGTGCTATTTTGCCAAATGGCAGCTTGCTTGTTTAATCATAATTAGAGAAAAATAGCACCCCAATTATCCCCCGACAGAGTGCAACTCGCTGCATGCAGCAAGGTATTTTAAAACAGTACTAACTTTGGGGTGCAACATCTTGGCAGAACATCCGCGATAGAGTCTTCGAACCAGCCCTAACAAACAAACAAACAAACAAACAAACACCCCAGTATACCTTTTAGAAAGTAGGGCCTTAATGTCCCAAAGTTATTAACCGATAGCGAATCGGTGTCAGTGCCAACTTTCTGAGCTTTACGTTCTTAATTTTTTTTAAAATAATTATTTTATTTTTGTTACATCATGCGTGATATGGGGGGGGGGGGTCTCATACTCATCATTATGTTTGCCTGTGGGGGTTTCGGTCCACTCTACCGCACGCGGTCAATAAAACAAATAAGAAACATCCATGGTGCCATACCGGCTGGGTTTCAAAAATAAACATTACAAAATATGTAGGTAAAATTCTTGTTAAGGTTTGCCAATGCCGAAAAAATATGAAATTGTTGACATCTTTATCATATTGCCACAATTGCAAAAACAACATAAGGAAATAGACCCTTACTGAAATCCTTCCACAAATTTAAAAATAATTTGGGTGTTTATATTTTGTAAAAAAAAAAGGGAAAAGGAAATAATATTATTTTCCTTGTAAGCTTCACTTTTCAACCGAGGATGCTGACATTACTGCCAGCATTTTATCAAACTAAAAAGCATTCAGTCATCAGCTTAGAGACCATTTATGTGCTAATCCCGGCTAATTCACCTTTCACTTGTTAGATCAATATCTCAATACAAGCCTGGAGTACAATGTCTAAATTCCGGTCTAAATGCTTTTGAATTGTGTCACAAAACATGCTAGATACACTGTAAATTCTGGCAGGGATGTGAACACATTGATTTTCCGTGGCAGGAATTTACACCGATTGCCACCACCTCTTGCTGTTTATACTGTTTTTTTTACGGAATGTCAATACACAAATTGTTTTCAAATTTGTGGAAGTGATATCAGTAAGGGTCTATTTCATTATGTCTGAATATATTTTGGCCATTGTGGCCCTTTAAACAACTATGTTCTTACACTTTCGGCAATTCTACGACCCTTTTTTTACTTTGAATTTGCGAGGAATTTTTTTTTTCATTTAAATGCAAAACCAGATGAAAAAAAACAACTTAGTAATGGCTTCCTAGAAATAATGGACCATTGCTCCCAGTTCTCGTTTACCGTTACCGTAACGGTTCAGAACCAGCTACTGTACAAGATGTATATTATAAAAAAAGCTTCATTTTTTTAAAGATCAGAAGACACATATTCTACTTAAAGTGGTGGCTGCATCTCTCATTCTGTTCAAGCGGTTTTTGAAGGAAAATGGAACAAGAGGACAACATTCATACTGAACATGTTCCTTGAATGCGTTATTCTAGGAATGATTATGACTTGTACCACTGCTTAGACGTTACGTTCCAGATATATCTTTAGATTCCTCGCAATTTTAAATGACATGATGTCGTGTTTCATCGTAATTTACAGACACTCTTTTTTACTTCTGTCGAAGTTTATTATTTTGAATCTATTACTCTTAGATATGCCCTCGGAGGTTTAACCTTTCGTATTATTAAAAGCGTCTTAAAGAAGTCTAGGTATGTGATAAACGATTCAGCGACAACAATTATCGCCTTGCACGTGCGACGAAAGAAGAGTTAAATCAAGTTGAAAAAAGTAACAAATCATTCGTATTTATGTTTGTTTTATTTGACATTTTCACCATCATATTAAAAACGCATGGAATGTATTCAATTGAGTTAAACGTGCATAGTCCTTGGTCGGCGGAACTTGAGGTGGTCGTCAACGAAAGATTCCCTTCCTTCGTGCGCCCGTGCAGCGCGTAAAGAGTTACACTGTACTTGTCAGTGAGTGAAAGCAATAGCTCGTTGGCTTACGAGAATACAGTAACGTCAAGTGTTAAACCACATGGGTGAGTGAAATGTAACACATCACGCCACTGAAGCAAACGTACTTTACTATTTTCTTAAATGAAATTGGTATACGCTTTGGCAACGGATACGAGATTTTCTTTGATAAGTTAAAAACAAAATTGCATAGACGTTAGTTTAAAGTGATGAAGGCAGGTAAAGGGAAGTTATTTTTGTGCAAGATTTTAATGGTAACATGACTTTGTGATTTGCTCTCTGCAAAAGAAGTAATAATTTTGCAAGTACTATACTATTTTTGATGTACCCACAAATATTGCGCGTGAATTGAATATTTAGCGTATCCTTACTGTTCACGAAATTAACACTTCTATCAAATAATTTAACAAACTCATATTTTGCTCGAAGTTTAAGATTATATTGCACTTTTGTATTGGAAATTGTTGCAATAAAGTCCTATGTACGTGGTAAAGCAGATCTCAAGATAGATTTATACAAAAACGAGTTGTTGTAAAGCTATCGCAATCTCGTCCCTTCACCAATGTTGAGAAAATGGCAAAGGAATAAGAAAGTCTCAACCGCACAATCATGATACGTTCACCTATGCCTTGAAATTATTTTTGGATTTTCTTGCTATACATCGATAGTTTCAATTTAAACACTTGACCTTCAGCTAAAACCTTTGACCCGAAGGCTGGCGATCTTGTCATTAAAGATAAAACAAACTGTATCAGAATATGTTGCGTAGACGTGCCCAAGAATGGTCACACATTCCCACATGCCCTTTTTAAATTGATTCTAAATGTCGGGTTTGCTTTATATTTCACTCAGAGTGCCACACCACATCACCATACACAAGAACTGGTCGAATATAACATTTGTAAACTAACCCAGCTCATCTTAGTCAAAGCCGAACCTTTCCATAGATCTTAACATGAAGAAGCGGGTTTTTGTTTCTTTTTAGCATGGTATCAACCTGAGATTCCCATTTGACATAATTATTCAGCCAAATGTCCAGTATTTTGGCTTCATCAACGTGCATCTGAAAATATTGTAATTATTGTTTTCACGCATAACGGAAATAACGGTTTATATGATGCCATATTCTCCTTTGAAATCAAAATTGGACATATCAAATTAAAAAATAAATATCTGATTGTGCTTGAAGTGATTACGACGGGTATCGAGCTACCCAAGATTGAATAATTCACCTCTCGAATACTAAAAGCCTACACATGCATGTTCAAAATTCACAAATAAAAGAATGCGTGACATGTGAGCTTTACAGTGTTTTCATATTTATCTATGCATGTAAATAAGTCATACAATGAAAATATATTACCATCGTACACGTCATGATCGCTTTAGACGACTAACGTTCTAATCCTATGGGGTCCTTTCATCAAAGACAATTATGTTGAATGGACTTTTGTTTATCCTCCAGATCAGCTTAAGGATGCGGGGAATACAATACATGCACCTGGTTCACTTAAGCAGTAACAGCATTTTTTTTTTAATTTTGAGATTTCTGCAAAGCTGTGCTGGTAATTGTTTAGTAAACTATTATATACTAGTGATATTGCTCAAAATGCGCATTTGTCATAAAAAAGGCGATTTTGTACGCTGGATCGCCGATTGTAACTTAATGATGGAGCTGGAAACGCCAAATTTATGTCCGAAATGATGAAATTGTGCCACCTCACGAAAATGACATCTAGCTTGACTTACCTGAACCGACCGAACAACTAATGGATGAGCATAGACATGTATATGGCGCTATTTCCCGGCTATTTCATATTGGAAGGACGTTTCCAGCAGTCGTTGAATTATTATCGGAGATCTCTGATATTAATTATTTTAATTGCAAAATTCATTCTTTTGCGACATATAGAGAATGTTGACCTCTATCATTCACAGGTATTGTTTACTAGTCAATTACCAATACAACTGTGCAAACATCTCAAAATATCCGGAAAATTGGGGGCGCTCCTCCCAAAATGTGCTGTTATTGCTTTAAACCTTTCAGATATATATGCAGGTTGTTCTTTTGTGTTTTCTGCATTCTTAGGTTGTTTTGGAGACAGGTCTGTCTAAGTATGTAATGAAATCATACAATGAAAATATATTGCTTTGAGTAACACAGACCAAACCCACAGCAGCCAACAACATCCAGCTGTGCATGGACCAGCATCAGATCACGCACTACTGCCATTTGAAAACACAGACATTTAGTTCGAATTTCCCAAGAGAAATCGAAGACCGTGTAGAATTTTTTTTGTCAAAAATGGTTCCTTTTATACCACCTGAAACCGTTATACAGAAAAACTACGTATTTTTGTTTTAAATCCTTATTATTAAACCCGGATATCAAATTTTCACAGATGCCTACTAAAGTCTGTTGAAGAGACTCTATTTGAACATTGGCAGTCATAACAATAACCCAGCGGGATGTTGTCGGCTGCTGTGGACCAAACCTTAAGTCGAATAACTTCGAATCCCTATGGAATCCTTTCACAAAGGTAAATTATTCTGAACTTCTAGATCATCCAAGAATGCGGATAATACAATACATGCACCTGGTTCACATGAACATTTCAAATATTATTTTGTACTCGTTACATGCTTGGGCTGTTCTGTAAGACAGATCTGACCAAACTAACCTATATAAGCACCCTGTTCATACTTATAGAGAACCAATAGGAGTGAATAGACGATTAGCGTATATCCCCAAACAGTTTGATCGGTCTATTTATATTCAGGTATTTTCGTTTAGTACCTGAAATGCGCAGCTCATTCACTGAGCGAAAGGAACCGGACATGCACAAACACATTTGGAGTCAAGCATTCATCTACATCGTACAGAGCTGTCCCTTTACTACAGTTCCTTAGAGATATTCCCCCTTTCGCAATGAAGATGAAGCATATGTAATGTTTATATTTTGTATATTACATTTTTATGTTATACATATCGGTATCCCAGCAAAATGGCCTAAGACTGACTCCTTCTACATTTTATGAATGGCTTCCGGACTTCCACTAATTCTCAATTTCCTCCTTGGAAACATCTAAACAATTCCACATCAAGACTGAAGAAGGTTTCATCACCTGCATAACAACACCTGGCCCAGATGTTTATATTCTTACCTCATTTTAAGCATCCACGGGAAGTTAACGGAATGCTCATAAGGGCATTTAGAGTAGATATGGGACGTGTGGTTTCTCTGTTAATGAGTTTCATGTTATTCCCTAGAGACTTGTGCTTTGATCGTTGCTTAGAGGGATGGACCATCAAAAGATGAACACAACAAGGGAATAAGATAATAAAGTTGTTTAGGATTCTTTCTCAGATTTGTCTGAGGTGTTCTTTTTATGTGAAATGCAGTTAAAGTAAACGTGTCTTTCATATGACGGAGTTAAAATGCCACATCTATTCCAAATTATATTGAGATTTGTCTTTAAATGTACGACAGTGCCTCTCAAATATACAAGAATACAAAATATGTACACTGTTGTGTTGTTTGTTATTTTTGTGCATCAGTGCAAGTGCAGATCGTTAGTTGTACAAAACATTACTATTTCATTACACTGTAAGTACAGGGTGTAGAAAATGGAGAAAATATTCCTGTTTATATAGTTAAATATTTATGATTTAAACACCATTTAGTGTTTAATTTCGAAGCACATTTTTAGAATTTAACACTTAAGTGTTGGGGGGGGGTCCATATGGACCCTAAAAAACGCGAATGATGAAGATGCAGTTGTTTCTGGTACTTGTCAAGCCTGCAAAAGAAAAAGCAGCAAAGCGATCTTGTCAACGTTGGCTGTTTTTAATTCCAATTGAACGGTTGAATTTAAATTGTATCACTCACTTTATTTTAACAGGAGCGCGAAAGAGCCACCTGCAAAGCTGAATAATTAGGCATTTAGAGAATGGCTATTCAGATAGCTAGCCGTCCGGGTTGGGAGACCTTCTGATTGCTGAAAGTAGACCAGACAATTTCGAGGTTGATGGTCAAAAGGTACTTCAGGCAAATTATCTGCAGTTTAACAGCATGACCAAAGGCAAAGGTGGACGATTTAAGAAGAATTTCGGCACTCGTTCTTTTCCGAGTGAGACACAACCTGCATGTGTTTAAAAAAACACCAACAACAACAACAACAAGCAAAGTTCAAACGGTACGTTTTAGATTAATTTGACCATGACGAAAGGCGAGTAAAATATTTCAATTTTTATAAAAATACGACGAAACGCTTGCTCGTTTTACACGTGTATTTTAAAGCTGTGTTTAAAGTATTTCAGTTATTTCTACAAAGCTATCTTGGAGAGAAGAATTCTTACCGTGTCTCAGAAGTTGTTAAACAACTTGATAAAACAATTATGCAAACATTTTCGACTTTAAATGCCTGCATAATTAAAACACACAATTTCGACATTCACCGTGTTATTCTATTACAACCGCTACAACATTTGAAATTCGATGATTTCGAGAAAACCACAATTGCACAATTACTTGGCATCCGAATTTTTGTTTTTGTTTCGTTTTTTTTTTTTTTTTTTGTTTGTTTTAAGGAGTACTAGACTGGAAGTATATTCGAAAACAAAAATAAAGCATAATCAAGCACAAAACAAAAGATAACAAACACAGAAGAAAATATTTATAAACAATTTTTACCAAGAGCAAAAACAATATTTCCAAAATTCTATGTATGGGAGGGTGGTTATAGGAAACGAGAGATAAATGGGAAGAGACAATTTGGATAACCCAAAGTGATTCATTGAAAGATGACATTGATTGAAAGACACACACAACAAAAACGCAGAGAAACAAAAACACTCTCTCGGAGTGTTACGTTACTACAAACACCACATAAACGCAAACAAAGACACACACTATATCCCACCTCAACACAGTCACCAAAACCATCCTATATCTACATACAACCCGCAACCCAAAATTTCGGACGAAAATAAGTAAGTCAATGCCGTAAAATTTAATATTAGTAAAAACTCCGTCAACATTTCTACATATGAATTGTTTGCTTTTAGCACATAAAGGGTAATTATGTTTAATGTTACTAATAATTGTTTACTTGTGTGGTGCAGTTGGATTGGCGTTCGCCTTATAAGCATAGTGTTGTGGGTTTTCGAGCCCCGCTATTGCCAATGTGTTGTGCACTTGGACAGCACTTTACCCTCGCTGGGTTTCTTTCTTCACCCCGGATGTATAAATGGTACTGCATGTGCTGGGAATGAAAATAACTCCCTGTTGCGGGAGAGTGGTGACCCCCCCCCCCCCCCACACACATCACACACAGCCACCCAGCAACATTATATGATAGCGTCCTTGCCCGAGACGCCAAAGACAGATGGGCACTCCGCTGCTGCGGTCGCACCATTTACATTATTTATTGTTACCAACATGCATGTGTGCACATATACTACCATATTCCTACCCCCGGTCGCTTAAGTGTTAACATTATAAGTTTTTTACCTCTCAAACAACACAGAAACACAAAACGCTTGTTCGAGAGTTATATTGATGCGTGTATAACTCGTTCGTTCGTGTAGTCCGCAAAATCACAGTGGAGGTAGGTCATGGGATTTCATCTGGGGTTGTAGTGACCTCACAGAATCTATGATATGGTGCTAAGGTTTGTGGCTTTCCACAATGGCATAGTTTTGGTTGAATCTTCGTCGCATCGATATTATGAAGGAAGTGCTTTGTACTAACAGTGCCAGTTCCGAATCTGTTGATGTTGACCCATGCATTCCTATCAACAGCTTGCAGGAGGGACTGTCCACAGACATTGTGCAAAGACACTTGATCCAGGTATGATGATAAATAGGATTTGCTGCGACAGTTAGAGGGTCTATGATGTTTTAGCATAAGTGATTAGTGAATTCTTGATCCTCCGAAGGGTGTGGTGGTGGGTATTGGATTTAGGCTACCAGGTTCATCACACTTCTTGGTGAGCTTGATCGTTTGAAAATTCCTCAAGGTTTGCAAGAGCCAGACAGAATTTAAAGATATTCTACAGGCGTCGCCAAAGGCAACCACTGACAAGTCTCATTTCATCATTCAGAACGATATCAATCTTGTGTGAGTGTACACAGTGACTAGATACTGGTGCAGCGTATTCACAGCTGAGTGTGCCAAAACAACAGTCGGTGTGTGTAAAGTGACGAAAGATGCACCCCTTCCAGATTCTGCGAGCCTTCTGAGGAGATTGACACAAATCTGCGTCTTGGCAGCGACTGCCTTGGTGTGTTGATTGAAAGTAAGGCTGCGGTCCATTATGACACCAATGTACTTCGGTGTTGGGTCATGTGACAGTTTCTCTCCATCTAGAGTGCCTTCGGTGGAAGAATTGGCTTACAGTGATTAGGTATTTCTGCAGCACTGTTTCCAAGACCTCAAAGGAATCAGCAGCTAAAACAAGTGCCGTATCGTCTGGGTAGGGGTACTGTGAACAATCCCTCTTTGGCATATCTGAGACGTAAATGTTGAAAAGACAGGGTGCCAGGACAGAACCTTTTGGAACACCGTTCCGAATTTTGTGCTCTCTACTGCATTGCCCATGTGATGTCTCCAGGACGAACGATCTCCTCGTGGATGAGCACTCTCTAAATGCAGTAGAGTGAATTTCACTCTTTTAGAGTGACTACAGGGCCCACTCTGGAAAAGAGTGAAATTTCACACCTTTCAAAGAACACTTTGTGGGTCAAATTTTATCTTGATAATTGACAAAATGATATAATTTTATCATTTGTTTAATTATAAAGAGTAAATTTGAGCCAAAAAGTATTCTTTGAAAGGTGTGAAATTTCACTCTTTTCAGAGTGGGCCCTGTAGTCACTCTAAAAGAGTGAAATTCACTCTTTTGCATTTAGAGAGCAGCATTATGAACTTGACAAGCTTGACATCAGGGAAGATTTTGAAGAGCTTGAGGTTGAAGCCTCGATGCCAGGCTGTAGCATATGCAGCAGTTAGATCTATGAAGACTGCTCCCAATTTCTGCTTCTTCTAGAAGGCTGTTTTCAATGTCATTAAACAGTTTGATATCGGATCAGTTTTCCTCTTCGAAATCCAGCTGGGTGCGGGGTAGATTTGCCACGACCGTATCATTGATCTTCCTGAGTATCAGTCTCTTAAGCACCTTATGGATGTGAGATAGCAGCGAGATAACTCCTCAACCGAGTGGAATTTGAAATTTTTATTATGACCTCCTCTGTAGCACCATACAATGTACCTTCGACTGATATTTGAATAAAATCTGCAACGGATTGAACATAGGTTTTTTTCATTATGGACTAAATTAAGTCCATTTTTAACTTTGTTTTTTGCAATTTGATCTTGAAATCAGGAACTGTGGTAAAGAAGTAAAATGGCTTCTATTCATAATGTATGCATATAAACAAGTTGGAGGAAACAGAGAGGATAAGAGATGGGGGAGAGGTAGGGAAAAGGAAGCGTGTGCTTGTGTGTGTGTGGCATGTTAATTGTGGTGGTGGTGGTGGTGGTGGTGTGTGTGTGTGTGTGTGTCTGTGTGAGTATGTGTGTACGCATGCGTGAATGTGCATATGGTGCATGCGCGTATGTATGTGTACATGTTTTGACATGGGCATAAATGGCAGATAAGTCATATAGGCCTACACATCGTGCTGTCTGCAATATGTAGCAGCCGATATTAAATGGCCACTCTCGCTAGTCCCCATCGCCACTCTTTCCATACAGAAATATAGTGCGTCACCAAAATTTGATAAAATTTTGTTGGTTTTGAGAAATGTGGCAATAATTTATCTTCTGTGGAATGTGGAGTATAAAATTTGTGAGATTTGTTGAAATTGTGACTGTAATTTTGTGTCCAATGTGTATGTGATGGGGCAGGGTATTAATTTCTGTCTGGTCTGGAGTGAGTTGGCATCGGTTAGAAATTATATTCACATCGACGTAAACATACAATCAGTGTTGTCAATGCCACTGAATTGTTAGCTGTCACAAGCTGCCGATCGAACTTGAAGTTGAAGATGTTGACCTGAATAGCCATTTAAATGGCTTGGCAAGTATATGCACCAGTCCAATTGCGATTTGACGAAAATCCCATTGACATTGTAGCTTAACAGTCAATATGAGGCAGACTAGCAATTCACTTTTTTCAGAATTCGACAACACCCCACAGCACAGTGTATGATTACGTTTTCACGGATCAAGGAAAAGGAAGCGTTATCTTCATTGCACTTGGTAGGAGTTGGCGTTCCCATGATTTTAAATCCATCTCAGCTCATAGGCCTATATCGTGTTGAAAACAAACCCCCTTCTCCAGCACTCCTCCCATTTCGGAAGTGATACGTAAGGAAGACCTCTTAAGACTCCCCTCCCTAGCTTTTAAAAAATTCAAGTTTACCCCTAACGCCCAAGCCCCCCTGTGTTTTGAAAAAATGAATATTTTTGCAAAAGACGAACCTCCTACTTTTCTGACCTCTATAAGATTTTGCTGAACTTGAATTTTCAAAACACAGACCCCCATTTTGGCTAAATTTAGCAAAATAAATCACCCCAATAATCCCTATTTATGGCATTTAGGCTATCTCTCCCCCAAAGCCCCTATTTTGTGCACCGTCTCTGTCACCAAATGCCCCTTGGTTAGAAAGCGGCCGCTTTACACCGTATCCTTTCTATTGGAGTGTATCGTCCTGCGGTTACCCTAACCCTAATCCAAATTCTAACCCCAACTTAAACTCTAACCGAACCTCTAACCCAAACCCTAAACGCTACCCCTAAACTCTAACCCTGACCCTAACTCTAACCCTAACCCAAATCCACCGAACCCGAAACTCTAACCCTGACTTTAAGCCTACCCTAAACTCTAAACTAACCCTAACCCTTAACCTAACCCTAAACTGCCTAACCCGAACCCTACACTCTAACCTACACCCCTAAACTCAACAACCCTAAACCCGAAAACTCTCAACCCTAACCCGTACCCTAACCCTAACCTTAACACTAACCCCTACACGCTAACCCTAAACTCTACCTAACCCTAACTCGAACCCGAACCCGAACTCTAACCCTAACCCTAAACTCTAACCCTAAACTCTAACCTAAACCATAAACTAACCTAACCCCTAACTCTAACCCACAGAAACTATAACCCTAACCCTTAAACCCACCCTACACGCGAACCCTAACCCTAACTAACCTAACCCCAAATTCCTAACCCTAGCTCTTGCCTTAAAACTAACCCAAACCCAAAGGTAGATACCCCAACCGTAATTACTCAAGGGTAGACCCTAGATGGCCAGCAAACTGACAATTGATTTTTTCCTCTAATTTTACTGCGATTTGCAACCATTTCACGGAAAACTGTGTTGCGTTTTTGTTTTGCTTATTTGTTGTGGTGTGTGTGTGTTTGTCTGTCCATCCATTCGTCTGTCTGTCTTGCTGTGTGTGTGTGTGTGGTGTTTTTTCTTGTTTTTTTTTGTTAAGCAGAAAAAAATCCATTTCCAGGAAAGCATGAATTTGGCATGTCAAAATTGTGCCCACACCGGTCCCTCTTCAGGTTTGCTTGTATTAGTACTATATGGGGCTGTTTTTTCATCTTGCTGAATTATCAAATTATTTGAGACGTGAATCAATTTAAGTATTTGTATTGCAAATTAACTTGGTCTTCTAAGTAATGCTAGCAATGAGGATTTACATTTCCTATCCATCAAAGCCCAGATGCTAGCATCCCTTGACACTAAGTTATCATATACTTAGCACCGCATTATATACTCATCTAGTCTCAAGTCCCGGGCACAGTTCAATAACTTCAACTCACTGCGTGTTATTTTAAAAAAAAAGGACTCTGTGCTGTCATTATGAGTCATGAATACCCTCTAGGCGCGGTCATAACCATGTCTCTGGGATGAGCGTATATTGCAGCTTATTTACATGCAACAAGCAATCAAGGTTACAGATAAACACCTCTTTGTATTACGTCATGACCTCTGTCAAGGTCCTGAACCACTGTGTAATACAGTTAGCATGTGATGGGAGCAGGGTTTTTTTAAATTTACAAATGACCCGTGATAAAAGACAAATTTCAAAATTACTTTCCGTCTTTTAGTTCAACAATGTCCACTTCCTGTAATCCAAGCAACAACATTCCAGGCGATAGTAATTCCAATACGTTCCCTTGGTTCCAACTAGGGGAAGGGGGAAATGCACCTACGCGTCGTGTACAAAGAAAGTGGGTCGTGTCAATTTTTTGTCAGAAAAAAATTAAAAGTGTTATTTTAAAAGTGAAATTCAATCCTTTACTTAACATAATCACAACTGTTTTTTTTTTTTTTTTTTTTAATTCAATTCTTTACTTCAATCGGTTAGTAGAAATAATGGACAAAATAAAGTCCATTTTTGAAAAACAATCACTGTTTAACAGATACTCTCCAACAGGCTCTAAAGGATTCCAGCCTGTTTGAACCAAACCCAGATGCCACAAGTGGGTAGTTCATTGCGGCACCCCAACTTGTCCCCCGCGTGACGGAGTCCCCCTTCCGCGGCACACAGGAACCAGACACCTGAAGTCCCTGACCTCCCCAAGTTGGCCACCATCTGTATCTATCTGGTGTGGCAGACAAGCCGACGACCATCCTCCTCATTGACAGTCACATATTCAGTACTCCTGGCATCCAGATGTAGGCCGACCCCGTCTGCAGCATTCTCAAGTGATGTTAGTAGATCTTGTGCACCCATATCAGATCAGCTGTTAGAGCTAGATCATCTGCGTAGTCAAGGTCTGTGAGATACTGACTTTTGTGACGTCTAGAACGCTTGGGTTTGATGGTGAGTCGTTCATGATGTCAAGACTCTGTCTGAGGATGTAATCAACCACGACTACAGTCGTTGTTAGGAACTCCTTTGTGGGCCCAACCATGGTCTGCACAAAGCTATATGGGTTATCATACATGATGGCAATTACCTTGACAGTCTCATCTGGGACACCGTAGTTGGCGAGAATATGCAGCATTACATTCCTGTTTACACTGTCAAAAGCCTTGGAAAAATCTACAAACACAAGTGAAGCTTTTCTCTTGGAAATTCTCAACTCTTCTATGATCCTTCTAAGGGCAAGTATCTGAGGTAGTGTTGATCTGCCTTTGCGAAAACCGTCCTGGTTCGTCTGAGAATGGGATCTATGTGAGGAGTGATTCTGTTGAGCAGCGTGGAGTTTGTAGTTTCCTCTGTAGTTTTGGGGTTGTTGGAGGTCGCCTTTCTTTGGTAGAGGAATGATGAATGATGTTGAAAAGGCAGCTGGTTTATTTCCCATGTAGGTGCCGTCACAAAACTCCAACAGCCGACCATGGAACAGTGGACTCTTCCAGATCACTGCAGGAATGCCGTCGGGACCAGGTGTCCCGGTGCTGCTCAGCCTCTACAGGCAAAATCCGAAGCTCCTCCACCGCGAAAGGTCCAGCCCGGATGGGAAGGGCGTCTGCCATCCCGCGACCGAAGAAAGGTTCATCAAGGTTAGTGTTATTCTGAACTGGCTTGCCAAGTAGAGAACTAAAGTGCTGAAACCACGTGTCAAGGCGCTCTTCAGCCGCTTCACCTTTGATTCTTACAGGTGGGGCGGCCTTCCCATCGGTCAGCTCCCTCAAGGCCTCCCAGGCAGCAGCATGCCTGCCTTCAAGATGCAGGGCGTCAAGTGCTTCAGCCTTGGACTTAACATGCTCCTCAAGCACCACATTGCAAGCATCATCAAGTACAGCCTTAGCAGCATCAAGGTTCTGCTTGGAGCTTCTGGTGGATTTAGTACGGTGCTTCTTGGCTGCAGACTTCAGTTTTTCTCTGGCTTTGCTGACTTTGTCGTTTGAGGCAAAGGCAGTAGTCTTCTTCTTTCTTCTAGGTAGCATCTCCAATGCCATTTCTTTATAGGCTGAAGTGAGGACATAATATACTGCGCTGGAGTTCTTGTCTTCAAGCTCATCAAAAAGAGTGTTGAACCTGTTATGTACTGCTACAGTATACTGCTCACAAAGCTTTGTATCCCCCACTACCTTCCTCCAGTCAATTGTTATCATGCGATCTCTGGGAGGGGGTTTACTCTGACGATAACTTATCTGGCTCCTGCAATGACTACAATACATCCACCTGTTATAATTCCAGAGATGCTCAAGTTGTACAGGTGATCTATTATACTCTGGTATTTCCACCGTATGGGCAAGGAGATTTTTTTATGTTAATTGCCAAGTGTGACGTAATATTGCATAGGGTCTGTATTCCCAATTGAAATCAAATTCGGATATATCAAATAAAAAATAACTGAAGTCGCTTGAAGTGTGGACAAGAGGGTAGCGAGCAACCCGAGATTGATTAATTCACCTCTCGTATACTAAAAGTCTTACACTTTCATGTTCAAATTCATAAATAAAGATATGCTGGAACTGTGAGATTTAGCATGTTTTCATATGCCTATGCAGGTAATGAAATCATGCAATGGAAATATGTTGCCTTCAGCAAGCCGAAACCTCATAATCGCTTAAGTCGGCTAAATTTTCTAATCTCTATGGGGTCCTTTCACGAAAGGTGAATTATGTTCTGGTTAACTCTTCAAACATCTTAAGCATGCGAAGAATACAACACATGTGCATGCATGGTTCACCTGAACAATTCAGGTAATTCTGCAGGCGATTCCTCTGTATTCTCTTCATATTTGTGTTGTTTTGGAAGACAAGTCTGACCAAGTTTACCTATTGACCCCCTATTGTCAGTCCAGGAGGTATCCAGCCAAAGTCTTAAATGACCTTGATTTCGCTGACGATATCGCCCTACTGGAGTCTTCAATCCCTAGAGCTCAGGCACAGTTATCAAGAACAACAGTTGCAGCTGAAGAATTGGGCCTTATCATCAGTGTGCAAAAGACAGAGTAAATGACTACCAACTGCAACCCATTCCCACTGCTTAAAGTTTATGGCGAATGCATCAACCATGTCTCCGACTTCAAATATCTTGGTTGTATGATAGCTTCCAGTTCTAAAGACCTTAACAGACGAAAAGCCCTTGCCTGGTCAGCATTTTGGAAGTTGGAGCGCGTATGGAGAAGTCAAAGTATACCAATTGAAATGAAAGTACGCCTCTTCAACACAACATGCGTGACAGTATTTTTGTATGGCTGCGAATATTGGGTACTGACAAACAATTTGGAGAGTAAGGCCAATTCTTTCGCAACATGTTGCTACAGAATCATGCTGAACGTCAAGCGCATTGATCGTGTCTCAAATGTCAAAATCTATGATGTTACAGGTATGGAGCCTCTGATAAACCGAGTAAGAATGAGACAGCTTACTTTTCTTGTGTCATATTCTAAGGATGTCCAGCGGAGAGCTAGTGGTTTTATGCTTTCTACACACCGCCGAATGGCAAGAGGAAGCCAAGAGCGACAGAGAACATCATACCTCTCCTACATCAAAAGCTCTTGGGGGATACTAACAACAACAGTTGCAACCAAGGCTCTCTCCAACTTGGCCCAAACAGAAGGGACTGGTGGAAACTTGCGATCGCCTGCTCCGCAGTCGACTGATGATGATGATGGACAGAAACAAGCCCCTTTACATACCTAGGTATATAGGCATCAAGGCCGAATAAAAAGGGAAAGGTGATTAGCGTATACATTCAAGAGCTTGGTTGACTGTATATCCTTCCGATCCGTTCTGAATGATCAGTTCATTCACTGAGCGAAAATGAAGGACATGCGCCAAACGTATTGGAGTCAACCATTCAGGTCCATGTACAGAACTGGACCTTTATGACATCTCCTTAGAAAGAGATTAATCCTTTTACAATAAAGGTAAAATTTATATATTTGATATACATGTTATACATGTCGATATCCCAGCCAACAATGGTTAAGGACTTCCTCTTTCTTCATTTTATGAATGGCTTCCGGACTTCATTATTCCAATTCTCTTGGAAACATCTAAACAGTTCCGCATCAAGACTGAAGAAGGGTTCATCACCTGCATAACAATACCAGGCCCAGATGTTTACATTCTTACTATTTTTAAAGCATCCACGGCAAATTAATGGAATACTCATGAGGCCTTTGAGAAGCAGAGAGGGAGGGTGGTTTTTATATATCTTATAGGAGTTCATAAAACCTACCATGGAGACTGTGCTTGGTCGTTGCTTGAGAGGGGACCGCAATCGTGAACATGACACGATAAGTGAATCAGTGATCGTGATCGATTTGATTGAAATCAGGTGTGTTGCACCAATCGTGAAGAGTGCTCTAAGTGAAACTTAACCTTCGCATATTCTGTCAGTGCCATAGCAAAACCATTTGTTTCTTATGATTCACGAAAAGATATGACGCAACCCATACACGTGTCTCAGATATCTCGAGAACTCCAGGTTCTCCTGCAATAAAATAGGATTCTCCCTCAAAGCTTCCTCGCCGTATGGATTTAATACGTTGTGTGTGAGCATTGTCCATCCACAGCGGCGCCATTGCTGGTACTTCAGCCAATGTCAAATCCGTGGACGAAATTATCGTGATACCTGTAAAGATATGGTCCAGGACACAGGCGTGAATTTATAAAGAAATATCAAATTATGTGAAAGTTAAACGATTAATTAGAACCGGTGTGAAAGCAATTACAGTCCGCCGGGAGCCCAGTCCGGCGCCATAGACGACAACGGTAATAAAGCGCTGATTGAACTAATGTTGCGGATGAAGAGTATTAATCGGGAGTGCCTATTTTTTTTTACCGTTGTAGCCGGAGTGAGTACGCCGGACAATAATTACCTCTACACCATTTGAGGTAGAAGACCAGTGAGTCATATTTAACACTAAAAATTTTTAAGTGTGTGGAATGGTTAGACTTATTGTGTTGGGATTTAAAATTATTATTGAAAGCAAAGATTAAGACTGAACAGATCACATATGTTACTAGAAACAGTGCAACGGATGCCTACCAAGCTAGTTGAATTAATTCAATCTAGTTCAAAGGCAAATGCTTATATTTTGTAGAATGAATCTTTTACACTTAGACATTTCTTATTTCATAGTTTTCTCAGTGCTGTTCGCTGTATTCAAAATTTTAAATAATACACAGGATAAAGTTATGCTTTGGTTTGAAAATCAACAGAAAAGAGGGAAATAGAATCAGCAGTATAAACCACGATTAAAATATTTGTAAGTCGGTTTGTTTTTATATAATTCAATTATCTTTAACAAATACATTACTTTAGAAAATCTCACACTTGCTAACCCTCGTAACTGAGCCATTTTTGTAAGAAACTTTTTTTTTGTTTGGGGGGGGTGGGTGGTAATTTGAAACATCGAATCTCCATGAATTTTGCACTGAAATAAGTACCAGCATTCCATTATGACAGTCAATATGACGTCAACAGAGTCTCGAGAGACGAGTCCGGACTCGACAATGCGGTGAGTCCGAGTCAGAGGCCCGGACTTGGGAATCGGACTCGCTCATGCTAGTGGACTCGGGGACTCGGACTCGGACTCAGAGCTCACATGGACTCGGACCTCAGGCCCCATGGACTCGGACTGACCTGCTGGACTAGAATTGGACTCAACCACCAGTGGACCGGACTCAAAAATGATGTCCGGCTGCTGATGGTCCGAATAAGAAAATGTCAAACTTTATCAAAAATATAATTGTGAAAAGGGTTGAGCTAGCTAGCCTACACAAACATGCTTTTATTGTTTAATATTGCACAAACATGTTTTTAGAATCAATTCACAGTTATTTCAAAATTAATTTTTAATGTTTCTATTCAGAGTAGTTTTTTTCACTTTGTATTCAGATAGCTATTGTGATTTTTTTATGCCTCCTCCCCTAACGCCCAAGCAGTTTTCATTCTGGCATGTTCATTCAGGTACACTTCAAATCCTTCATGTCAGTACTAGCAGCCTCACATTCACACAGCTACACTTGTGGCAATAATACAATGGCTGCATACTACGCAGTCTCCGAGTGTGAACCTGAATAACTGCCAGACCAGGTATTTGCCACGGGTGGCCTACACACCCCAAACCCTAACGTTTTGTTATTAACTACTAGCGCTTCTAGATTCGTAAATAATATTTATTGTATGTGAAAAATATCGCGCGTTTTGCCCAATTATGGGACGCACGCTATATAAGGCGCAAATAGGTTAGCTGAAACTAGAGCATATAGCTACTTGAATTTTCAAAAAAGGCTTGAAATTGAGAGATTCTGATTATAATATTTAAATTAATGTTTTTGAAATAAAATCGACTTGATGAATTATTTTCTGGTAAGTTGACTAGTGATCAGCTAACAGGGTTGCATTTTAACCATATAAAGTTATTTAAAAGAAAAAGTAACTACACTCTGATTATTTTGTTGGACAGGTACAGCCAGCATTCATGGTCTCGCCAGCCAGGATGAATGTTGCACCTCGTTTCTAGATGCGTAATTGATCAAAGCAATCATCTTGCGCTTGGCGCTTCACGAGGTGTGCATAACTCCTGTCAAAGTAATTTTCAATCCCACTATAATGTTATATTATCACTATTTAGGTGTCTGATTGTTCAAGCCCAACTCAAGCCCAGACAGTCTCTGGATTGGACTCGACTCCTGGACTCGGACTCGGACTCAGACCTGCTGAACTCGGACTCGGACTCAGGTTCCATGGACTCAGACTCAGAATCTGGTTCGGACTCAGCCCGAAGGGACTCAGACTCTGACCGACCCCCGAGGCTGATGGACTCGGACTCCGCTCTGGACTCAAGAGTCCGGACTCGCTCCAAATCTGCGTCATAATGCAGGAAATTCTGAACATACAGCTATAGGGTTGAAAATTGATTTTCGCATGTCCACTGACTCAAATTGCATTTTAATAGCACTAAAACGCTCTGAACTATAGAATCCTCGTCATTTTCGCATCATGTAGACCAAAACCGTATACAATAGGATATTCCTAACTTTGTTGGGAACATTTTCCCCTATTCTTCACTTTTGTGTCTATATATGAAATTTGACAGTTTTTGCTGACATGCAAATTTTATGACATCATCTGACGTTATACTATTCATGTTGGTACTTATTTTGCTATCAATGGAAAATGAGACCCAAGCTATCTCCCGAATGGGTGGTTGCCAAACCCTATCCATCACGTTGGGTTCACCCTGTATCTTACCTATACCCGATGGATGTTTGCTTTTGCCTTGAAGGAGCGTAAAAATGTCACTTGACATTACATTAAATATTTGGTACCAGAAACGGGTTTTAGTAAAGTGAACAAAGAATGTTCATCAACGTTACTACACTACAAATTATGATTCTTGATTTTAACACAAGCTTTGCCTCACTACTTCCATAAATGGTAAGACCCTGCAAAAGAAAAAAAAGCAGCAAAGTGGTTGTCAACGTGGCTATTTTTATTCCATTGCACGGTTGAATTAATTGGTAGCCACTCCCCTTACTCTTAACAAGCGTGGAAGCGCGCACCTGCGAAGCTGAATAATTAGGCATTTAGAGAATGTCTACTCAGATAGCCCGCCGTCCGGTGGGTTGAACCTTCTGTTAGCTTAAAGTAGAGCGCACGATTTTCGAGGTTGAGGTCAAATGGTACTTCAGGCAAATTATCTGCAGTTTACCAACATGACCACCTCAAGTGTGGACGTAATTGGTTTTACGCAGAATTCCGGCACTCGTTCTTTTCTAGTGAGAAACACAAACTGTCTGTGTTTGTCAGAAAAAAAAAAAAGAAACCCAAGTTAACACTAACTGCATAAGGGGGTCTGCACTTCCGTTAGTGCATAAGGGGGGGGGGGGCTTCCTAGGAACCCCATTCATTCATAAACACTTTCCCAACGGAATTTTTAGATGAATCCACCACATTTAGAAGGATTCAAAGACTCAACATTAAAAATAAAACTGAAACAAAATGTTCATTGAAGAAATTAGGGGCAAACATCTATTTTAATTGTGCGTCAAATGTGGCGAAAAAGACACTAATCGTTTCTGCATTTTCTATGGCACTGAGTCACCTAGACGTTAGCTGATTGCTTTAAAGGTGAAGGATGAACTAATTTAACAATAAGCCCAAATAGAACTGTCTCTGCATTTTATATTTTTTAGGTTACTTGTATAATTTACCATAGGTTTTCACTACGTAAACCGCGAGACGAGTAATAAAATAGATGACACAAATGGCCTCTATACTTCCAAGAATTTTTTTGATTAATATTATTTACTGCTTGTAAAATTTAAAAAGTCAAAATTAAAAAACACGAAAAAACCAAAAAACAAAGAATTTTTTATTTTTTGTCATGGCATTCCGTAGTGCTACGGGGGGGGGGGCTCCTAGGACCCATGCTAATTAACGCAAAAACGACGCGATGAATTTGGATTTTTTGCACCAATGCAGCGCACTAAAGTTGACAATACAAAAAATATAAACCAAATATACTACAGCGTTAAAAAACCCAGCCGAAAACCAAAATGGGTCCTAAGAACCCCCCTTATGCAGTTAATGTTAATCATTATATTTTACGGTAATTTTTTTTTTTTAATATTTTTAATTTTTTGACATGTTTGAGAACAAAAATTGTAAACTCCTGACTGTTTGGCATGTTTTGTTTGCTAGTTGTAGCAAGTTCTTTGATTTACTTATATAATATAAAGCCTATCGGGGTCAAAATGGAATTCGTACCGTTGTACAATAAAGTAATTAAACATACCTTCCACTATTGTACTTAAGGGAGCGGAGATTTGGCATTCCATGTCAATAAAAAAACAGATAAAAGTCGAAATTATATGTATACTTATTACAACACACAATTTTCACATTTAAGTTTCATGTTTTAGTTACTTCACTACAAAGGTGAATTCTAGGATGTCTAGAAACCACAACTAACGCTTAACATCCGGATTTTTTTTTTTGTTTTGTTTCATTGTTTGTTGTTTGACTTTTTTAAGGGTACCACTTGTTTTATATGCTACAACAAAATAAAAAAAAACACACCACTACCCACATCAAAAATTGACCAAAACCATGCAAGACAGCAACGTTTTCAACCTTTGAACTCTTGTTGGTTACAAGTTAGGATTGAAGGTGGCAATGGGAAAATAGAGACGCGAGCATTGATGAAGGCACTTGGGATAACACAAAGTTGATTGATTGAATGATCCTATGAAAGTGAGACACTCATAAAAACGCAAATTCACACATCGTGAGCTACAAATTACAATTTTTTACTGACTTTTTTGTGAGATACTAACATTTTTGAAATAACATTTGGCTACGCTTTAAAAAATGAGTAAGCCCAAATTATCTATTAGCCCAAATCAGCGCGCGTACGGTGAACAGAACATTTAATAAATGAACGCAAGAACTATGGTTAAACACAATAAACACCGCCGGAGTTGATTCCGCAGAGGCGCGCGAAACCTTGGTTTGACCGGCTGTGACTTTGTGGTTAATATCAATGATACGAGTCTATGATAATTCATGTATACACTTTCGTTGATTAAAGTTACGACGAACTTAAAAGTTAGTCGTGGCATTACCCTGGATGTCTTCAGCTTTCTTTTAAATTTGTACTTATCTTTTTGTGTATGTTATTTTTATGTGAAAAAAATTCTTTATTCTCCAATGCCTAGACTATCCATTTGGGAGAAATGAAGAATTTGATATTGTTTTCTTTTCCCTGAAAATGTGCCGTGCTGCTTTTAACTCCAAGAAAAATTCTTGTTTTATTGTATTTTTTCGTGAATTAAAACGCCCATTTCTCAAAATAATACGGCGATACCGTAAAATTTAGTACAATGCAACTCTCCGTATGTTAATTTTTACGGTGTTGGAAGCATTAACTTTGTTTCATTTCAAACTGAATGTTAAACAGGGGCTATTCACCTCATATCAAATTCTCTATTCTCTACATTTCCATAGATTGACGTCGTCATTGGATGGCATGTTTTATTAACTAAAAAACACGCTTTGCAAAGGGATAGCAAAATGCTCTAGTAATACTAGACCAAATTTATTTCTCCCACATAAAAAGCATGAATAAGTACGAATTTAGAATGATTTTTTCATCTCTAAATATCTTTAAAAATAAATGTCATTTATTTTTGGGCAAGGTATATGAGTGTGTAAATGTTTCAAAAATACGTTTTAATGGGAGATCTATTCACAGGATTTTCAGTAATTTGCATAAAAGAATGAGTATTATTGGATAAAGTGCACAATTTTTTTAATGTTTATTTTTTTTTCCTGAAACAAATATCTCCCTGTACTATTACAATACTTTAATGATCGGTTAAATTTAGTAGCTCTAAAAACTGACCACTACTCAACGCAAGGGCAAAATAAAAACTGGCCACGCAGGTTCTCATAGCACCAAGAAAGCATAACTATTACCCAGGTAAACATACGATTCTCACAAATTTAATCCACGGCAATTTATTCTGCCAAAAAGTGCGAGGTATATTGAACAGTGTAATTGTATACCGTTGTCCGTACGCAGGTAATTGTAACAGTTTAAATACACGTAACGCGAAACATGTGAAAAACAGTGTTAGAAAAGGAAGGCTATTGATAGAAACGGGAATAAATACAAACATTGGCTGCGTGGGGCATCGCGAAATAGTATCAAGTCGTGGCCATTCCAGACAGTTATCACGATACACGCCCAGATTGACATTTGAATGTGAATATGATGTAACGTTCTGAAAATGTCCCTGGTTTCATGTCTTTTCTCTGTTTCTTTTTTTTTAACCCTCGTCTACCGAAGGGGGGGGGGTGTTTACCACCCCCCTTCACAGGTGTTTTTTCCCCCGGCTTGCAAAACCCCCTTTTTTTTCGTGGTGCCAATTATTTAAGTGTAATTGTCAATTGACGTTTCCGTTCC
The DNA here is from genome assembly GCA_023653785.1 of Ophioderma brevispina. Classification (NCBI taxonomy): domain Eukaryota; kingdom Metazoa; phylum Echinodermata; class Ophiuroidea; order Amphilepidida; family Ophiodermatidae; genus Ophioderma; species Ophioderma brevispina. The sequence continues at coordinate 48,195 of JAMKCH010003384.1, read as the reverse complement.
GCCCTCCTTTTAAATCCAAAACAACTCCACCGGGTAACTAGGTAAGGATACAGGGGAATCTCAAAGTGATGGATTGGGGTGGTGGGGTGGGTGGGGTGGTAACCACCCCCCCTCCTGTAAGAGAGTACAAACATGCCTAACACAACACAGGAACATCACAAGACACTTGATTTGGGTACCATAATAGCTATGGTCCCTCCTCTTTCCATTGATAAACCAAAATGATACCAACATGCCCTAGCATTACGTCACAATGATTCATAAAGTTCGCATATCAGCAAAACGCCATTTCCATAGACCCACACAGTGAAAATTTCAATTTTTTTTCGCCAAAACGGTTAGGCACACATAAGTTTTCATGCGTTTTTTTGACTCTAACTTGATGTGAAACTAGTTTTATATAATGACAAAAGCATTTTAGAGATTAATACGGTGTTTGAGTCGGCTAAAAAATATCATTTTCCCCCTATATTCAGTATTTTTCGTACTTCCTTTCCTCAACATTATGACGCCATAATTGACGCTCAGAAATGGGGAATGTTAGTACTTATTTTGGTACCAATGGAAATAAGCACCCTAAGGCTATCCATTGTACCAAATTTACAGGAATCGGTCGGGTGTTCATACGAAAAATCACAGGGGGGGTAACCACCACCCCCTCGGCGGCAATTTTGTTACAAAAAAATGGCTCATGTAGACGAGGGTTAAAGGTAAAGAATTGTTTCCGATAACCAAGAACCACTACACCTTCGGTAATTTGCTTTTCTTCTGTTCTTGTTTTAGGAAGTGGCAAATTCAAAAGAAAGTATTGATACTGATATCTAATAGCTGTTTTTAAACCTCTAATTTTTATTAATGTTATGTCGAGTTCTGTTTACAGTCAAGTGTTAAAGAAAAAGAAAAATTTTTTTTTTTTTTTTTTTTTTAATTTTATGATGTTTTATTTTGTAATCAAATATAGTTAAGGAATAAACTGGACATACAAAATATCAGAAAATGCGGGTCCAAAATCTATCAAAAGGGCTAAGGCTAGCGGGCAAGATCTCATATTCGTTTACAAAGGTGACGCACCCCTACAAGTACATAATTTTGCTAACAGAAATTGTCCTACAATTATCAAAATCAGTTTCTCTAACGCGTGTTCTCAATCTAGTATGTGCACATTTTCGTGAAAATGAATTAAATTCATCGCCCTTTTTTCACCCTGAATCTCAGTGGCCAAGCGATGTACACCACACTCCATGACTCCAGCAAATCATGGTGCTATTGATAAGTAAATCAGCCGTCCCGTTATGAATTATGAGATGAATAGGACCAAAAAAAACGACTTCAGAATCTCTGGGACTGGCAAAACCGTGTTATTGTCCATGACGTGAAAAAAGCTTTTGAATTGTTTTCACCGCTCTTAGATTGAGCTACAGCCTCATTCACGAAGAAATAAAACTCAAACTTCTGCGGGAGTTTAATAACTTTGAATAGATTATATTTTCATTCATTTATTCAAAAAGAAAACGAAGAAGATGAGCAGAAATCATGAAAGAAGTTTGATTGCCAAGCTATGACCTAACATGTTTGTGCAGGAAACCCAACACCAATAACTTTATCATTATTAATATTGGACCTCTGTTTTCTATTCAACTAAAGTTTTGTCGGCACGGTCACCTGCATCATATTATAGGTGAATGATTTTCCGTTCTTTATGAAAGCAATAAAATTGCATAGACATGGGGTTACGCGGCAAGTTACGGGTATGGCAAGCCATAAAGGCCATAACGTATTTGCTGCAACGCGTTGCGAGAAAAGCAGAACGCTGTTGCGACATTCGGCCAAGCGTTGCGACATTTCGGGCACGGCGTTTGCGACATTGCAGCAACGCGCTGCTTGTGTCGGCCAATCAAAAATCATGAATTTCTGTGACTATTTCAAAAAATAGCCCCACAACGCGTTGCTAGGATACTTGCAACGCGTTGCGGACCTTACACCCTTCGTGCGAATTTCACATCGCGTTGTCAGATACTTTACAACGCGTCGTGAAGGCAATAAGGGTCATAACGTAGTGCGGCAACGCGTTGTGAAGGTTTGCAACGGTTGTGAAGTTAGCAACGCTGTTGTGAGATTTATATTTTTGCAAATACGTCACGAAATTCATGATTTTGATTAGCCGACACCGCGACGGGTTGCTGAAATGTCGCAACGCGTTTGCCGAAATGTCGTGCCAAGCGTTGTCGAAATGTCGCAACACGTTTGCCGAATGTCGCAAAACGCGTTGGACTTTCTCACAACCGCGTTGCTAGGCAATAAGTTTGACCCATTATGCTGTTAACCTAGAAACGCGTTGTGGAAGTTGCACGCGTTGTGAAGCTTCGCAACGCGTGTGAAGGTTGGCAAGCGTTGCAAGTGGATCTAGCAACGCGTTTTGTGGGTCGATTTTTTTTAAATGACCCACATTGTTGTGATTGCCGACACAGAACGCGTTGCTGAAAGTGCAACGCGTTTCCGAAATGTCGCAACGCGTTGCTACTTTCTCGCAAGCGTTGCCAGAAATAACGTTATGGCCCTTGTGGATGCAATATACGGGTTGGTTAGTGCACAAAGATGTTTATGGTCACGTGTGCCAAAAATTTTTTTTTTATCATGGAGCTTGTTCACCTTCGTTTTCCCTTTCGAAATAAAGGATAAATATAGGGTTCAACAGAAATTGAACACACAGTAGAAACCTCTAACTTTATTATTAGTGAAAGAGGACGGGTATTATTTGTGTTCTACGTTATGAAAATAGCTTAATCTAAATCGGAGGGTGATGGGCATTTATAGCTATAGCCAAAGCATCTTTTCAGTTGCATCGATAATAACATGCGGCTAGCAGTTCATGATGAAAAAAGAATCTGTGAAGTGTTTGGTATTCTAACATACCGAGTGATTTACTTATCAACATCCCCCATTATTTGCTTGAGTCAATGAATCATCTGTACATTCGTGGTCACTGATATTCATTGCATAAATTAAGATGACATTTAATTCATTTTAGTCGAGAATGTGCACATAATAGAAGTGAGAACACACGTAGAACTGATTTCTATAATTTTAGGAAAATTATTTCGGAAGAATTATGTACTTCCCAGGGGTGCGTCAACTTGGTCCTTATCAGAACCCCCCTCCCCCCCTCCCCACCCACCAACCCCCCCGCCCCCCACTGAGCATCTTTTTCGCTTTGGCATCATGGCCCCCTACAGTAGCTCGGTAGGAAGAAGTCATGCAGGTATCTCAGTTATAGATGATTATTAGATAACTAAGTAAATTAACAATGACTAAAAAACTTGTAGCTAAAGATACACTCTAAAGGATTTTACTCAATGTTGATTAAACGGAAACAGGGAAAAAAAACCCCAACACACCCTTCTGTTTTTTATCAACACAAAAAATAGTTGTTCTTTTTATCAAAATGAGAAAAAATTTAATCAACATTTTTACAGTGTACCAGAAGTACAATACGACAGATCGCTTGGACTTCAGATTCGACACGAATGTAAAGGTTATATGCTTTCATTTTCACTGTCTGGATTAAAAAAACCTTAAGATATGAGACCGTTCAAAAGCAAATGCACAGATGAAAGTCGCAATTCCTTATGAAGGTGATGCTAAACTGATTTGGATATTACATCTGTGAAAAATTCCCAAAGTGAATGACGGCCAAATCTTTTTTTTTTTTTTGTGATGATTACATTTTGTGTTCGAAAGGTTTCCCAAATTTTCAGAAGAAGAAGCAAATAACACTCCAAATATTAATTTAAAAAAAGCGGTAACCATCCTTTCTGCCTGAGTAAATCTTAGTAAGGTTGGTAAACCTGGCCTTACGCAAAGCGGAGCATTAATTCTATTTAACCCAACCAATGCGATTAGACTTACTAACAATTTTAGTAAGTTTACTCAAGAGAAGAGGTTGTTCTTTTTGTAATCAACATTGAGTAAAGCTATCGTCGGGCCCGCCGTCACACATTTTTGACCGTTTTTGCAGAAAATACGCATTTCAAGAAAAACGGCTTTTTGATGATTTTCCACGATCTTAAGTGCTCTGTGACTGCTTATTAAAACATATATTTCAATAAAACCTACTGGGAAAATTTGCAAAATCAGTTAAATTAAATAATTAACTAATCAACTTCCAATTTATTTAGAAATAGTCGGTATGTGAACGCGTTGCCCCAAATACGTCACTATGTGAAAAACAACAAAATAGGCATACTCTCCGAGAACTGAAAACTACGCGCACCAATACGTACAATAATAGGAAACGGTGAATAGTTTCAAAATGCACATACGATTCTATGGGCCTTGTTTTGCAATTCATGCAAGCATAAATTGATATTTATTTGGCAATGAGGGGTACCAAAGTAAGCCATATAACATTGTGTATTACTCTAAAATATAAGAAACAAAATGCTAGTGTCAGTATTACGTACAGTTGCATCATAAGTAACATAAAGTACCATTTGGCATTTTACACAGTAAAAGTATAGGAAGGTGGCAACCCCACCTCACTTCCTACTTGAGGGACACCCTGATATTCCTGAAAGTGCTACTCCAGATTCTTTTCGCTATAAGTGACCGCAAAGGATGACTTACATCAATAAAAGCAATACATCATGATTCGTGTTTGTGCGACAGGGAGGGGAATCATTCCAACTCAAATTCAAGGCTCTGTTGTTGCTATGTTGTTGGCCCTTACGTTTCCCTATGTATCATCACCCTGGAAACTATAATTGATGATATGGAATAAGCAGAATGATTATGCTGATTGACTCACAGGTTTATGCTATTTTAAAGGATGATGGAAAATCGTTCTAAATTCAAAATTGGAACTGTGTGTCAGGGATATTAAGACTGGTCTAACGCTAATCATCTTAAAATTAATATGAAGCCAAAAAAAGAAGTTCCCTATCAACATCTCGCTTTCAGATCCAGAGATGTAATTTAATCATATGTACTTGGCGATGCGAATTTGAAACCATCTTCAAATGCACGCAATCTTGGTATTCTTTTGAAATGATCTTAACTGGGATTCAAATATCAACAATATTTGTCGTTCTGCTTCTCACGCACTCCACAAAATCAGCCAAATCGGGGATTTCTTGACCAGCAAGCAATGTTAAACCTTATTCTGCCATTTGTAACATGCCGTTTAGACTCTTGTAATCCATTGCTTTATGGTCTTCCTGCTGCCCCAAATTGCTAAGCTAGCTGCCGGGGGGCACTTGTATTCAAAGGTGGATAGATGCGTGAACATGGACTGTCAAAATGCACCCTAAAAACGTATTTTACCGACTATGAAACAAGCTAAAAACAATCCTAAACATAAGTATTTTATCTGTTTATGATACCTCAACAAGCACGCAGTGCATGAATCGTAAATATACCCTTTATTACTTGATTTGCTCTTACTGCTCAGTTCGCTGACACTATAGTGTGGATGATTTTGCCACCTTGAATTAATGAGATATAAATTAACAATTTCAGGGTTTAGAAAAGAAACATACCCTTTTTTCATATTTGCTGTTTTTGACAGACCATAAACGATGGTACGCGCGTACATCACGGTTGGAAAAAAAAGACACCCTTTTTACGCGTTTTCTTGTCACAAGCATCATATCCACCCTTTGAATACAAGTGCCCGCACCCCCCCGGGCCCTAAGCTGACAACGCATTCGACTCTCTGCAGGACTTGTTACACTCCAAATTCTCCGCACAATCTACATGGCTACCCATCAAATCCTAGCATCATGTACAAGATTTCTCCTTACTACAAAGGTCTACATGGACTTGCACCGATTTATATCTATCAAGAACCATTCCGTGAATACTAGCATACACCATGGACACGCTAGCTCGCTGGTTAGGTCGCAGTGTCGTCTCATACCCCCAGTCAACCTCAAACTCAAATCTTTTGATGGTCGTCGTGCATTTTCATTCTGGATGCCACTGTGAACTATGGAACAACTACCTTATGCGAATAATAAATTCACAGGGACTGTTACACATTCAATATAGATAATATGATATAATATATAATATATATATATATAGCGACTTATATTATATATATATTATTATATAATATATATATATATTAAATTACAAAGTAAGACCTCTGGAAAGGCAACCGTTAATCTGAGTTTAAACGGTATTACCCTCACTTACGATCACGGGGGTACCGATCTTCAGCAGGATGATGGGACTCAACAGTCTGTCTTACCAGTAGACAGATGATATACATGCCATGGTGTTACGACTGAGGCTTCACAGAACTTTTCTGTACTTTTCCAAATAGTTGAGAGTGATCCACCCACTTACGGTAGTGTGGGAGTAATATAACATATAAGTAAAACAGTTATTAGTTAGGGTGCTATTTGAAGTAAGAGCGGCTCAATCCAATTCCAGGAGAGAGTAAATAAATTACCAAAGTATAGACCCTCTGGAAAGGCAACCGTTTACTCTGAGTTTCACGGTTATACCCTCACTTACGATCACTGGGAACGATCTTCAGACGGATGATGACTCACAGGCGTGTCTTAACAGAGACATGTGTATGTAGATAAATGCCATGGTGGTCACGACGAGGCATTCCAGCAGTGTCTGTACTGTTCCCAAATAGTCGAGAGTGCTTGCTCAACCACTACGAGTAGTGGGGGCGTAATATATATAACATTAATAGTAACAGTATTAATTACAGGTGACTATCATTTGAAGGAAGAGTGCTCAATCCCACTATAGGAGAGCGTAAAATAATTAACTAGTATAGACCTCTGGAAAGTCAATCGTTACTCTGAGTTTCACGGTATACCCTCACTTACGATCACTGGGGCAGGGCTACCGCTTCGCACAAGGTACCGATTGCAGACAGGGATGATGATCGATAACATATAGTAAACAGTATTGGATTCAGCACTCTTAATTCCAAAGAAGTCACTGTTAAAATAAGTTTCTATGATTTATTTACGCCCCCACTACTCGTTAGGGGTTGAGCACTACCGACTATTTGGAAAAGTACAGACAAGTGCTTGAAATGCCTCAGTCGTGACACCATGGCAGGTATATACATACATGTCTACTGGTAAGAACAAACTGTGAGTTCATCAAATCCGTTGAAGCTGAAGATCGGTACCCAGTCATCGTAAGTGAGGGTATGACGTGTAAAACTCCACGAGTAACGGTTGCCTTTCAGAGGTCTCTATACTTTGTAATTATTTACGCCTTCCTGTAATGGGATTGAGCACTCTTAATTCCCAAAGATAGTCACCTGAAAATTCATACTGTTTACTATGATTTTAATTAAGGCCACCACTACTCGTAGTGGTTGAGCACTCTCGACTCTATTTGGAAAAGTAGCACGACAAGGCTGAAAATGCCTCAGTCGTGACCACCAGTGGCATGTTATAATACATGTCTACTGGTTAAGACCAACAACTGGGAGTCATCATCCGTCGGAAGATCGGTACCCAGTGATCGTAAGTGAGGGTTTATACCGTGAAAACTCAGAGTAAGGTTTGCCTTTCCAGAGGTCTATACTTTGTAATTTTTTTACGCTCACTTGTAATGGGATGAGCGACTCTTAATTCCCAAAAGGATAGTCAACAGCAACTAATATGTTACTATTGATGTATATTGCACCCACTACTAGTAGTGGTTGAGCACTTCGACTATTGGATAAGTACAGAGAAGTGCTGGAAATGCCTCCGTCGTGACACCATGGCATGATATACATACATGTTACTGGTAAGACACCAACTGTGCGGTCATCATCCGTCTGAAAGATCGGCCCCAGTGCTAGTAAAGTGAGGTGTATTATACCGTGATGAAACTCAGTAGTAACGAGTTGCTTTCCAGAGGTCTATACTTTGTAAGTATTTACGCTCTCCTGTAAGGGTGAGCACTTAATTCCAAAGATAGTCCCCTGTAAATAGATCTTGTTTACTATGATGTTAGTATACGCCCCGCACTACTCGTAGTGGTTGAGCAAACTCTCGGACTATTTGGCAAGATACAGACAAGTGCTGGAAAAGCCTCAAGTCGTGACACCATGGCATGTATATACATGTTTTAAACCCCAAATGTTGTTATCTACTGGTTTTAAGACAACAACCGTGAGTCATCCGTCTGAATCGAAGATTACACAGTGATCGTAAGGAGGGTATTACCGTTGAAAACTCAAGAGAACCGGTTGCCTTTCCAGAGGTCTATACTTTGTGATTGTATATATATACAATATATAATTGTAGATAAGATATATAATATATTATGTAATAATTAAACCAATCCTCTAAAAATGTTTACAATATCGCAGTCACAAAAAGATGGGTTAGATGGGTTAGGACTCTCAAAATCTAAACGAAATGCACGGAGCTAAGGTGTTATTTCAATGACAAAAACTGGTGACATTAATGCTATTAAATACTCCAGGTTTAATGAAAGAAAAATCTAGGTTCCATGAGTGTATGAGTTACTCGTAATGTTGCTTCTGTGATGGTAAAATTTCTTTAGCAGCATCATTGGCGGATGGTTTGGGCACCCACTTGTATTACGGTAATGTAATATTTACATTAATTATTATGTTGATTTGAGTGTTTGATTAGCATCTCTGTCAAACAGTTAGCATCTATCATATTAATTTAATATGTGTTCATTACAATAATGTCAGACGTTGAAAATGGATTCAATCACCCGCCTTCAATCTATTTCCATGGTAAACAACATGCTCGCGGAGACTTTCCTTTAAATTCTGTTACGTAGATAGAAATTTCAATCATTATACAAGATATATTATGATGAATCTTTTAAAATGGAACACATCATAACTCGTCTTTAAAGTTGAATAAGTATTTCCATAGGTATCTAAGTAGCCATACATGTCCCGGATTTTAGCAACATGGCATTTTGCCAAAGAGAAGGTTTAGCTAATTTAGTACAAAAAGGGCATATTATATTTAAGTTCCTAAAGCTATACTGTCATGTTGCCAGGTGTAACACGACCGACACAGTTGAAATATATATCTTTGGTAGAGTTTTATACGTATTCAATGAAAGAAAAGAAAACTATGTTTATCACTAATTACAGAAAATTCTTTTATTTTTTGGTTAAATGTGTGGGACTTGAATGTGATTAAAATAGGCAATTTAAGTAAAGTAACACTCCTTTTTGCAAAATATTTTCATGATTTTGGGATCTTAAATATTCGATACAACATTTTGCTAATCAAACCGTGCTGTTAAACTATCCCACTGCCCGGTATCACGTAAGACCTTATCCAAGATGCAATTTGATTTACAAGTGAAAAAAATGAGCTGTCCACTAAGATTATACTCGTGACCTCAAATAAAAACTCCGCTGCCGATTCACTACATCTTCCACGAGGACTAAAAATGAATACCCCTGGTGCCAAGTAAAACAACTATCCAACCAGAGACACTCAACCAAAATCTCAAATCAAAGATCATGACTGTGTAATAATTAAGACACTCAACGCTCCATCATACCTCGCTGCGTTGCCGACTGTTCTGCCGCCTTTCAACCAAATCGCTGGCAAATCCAGTTAATCAATATAACTTTTTCCAGTACCGCGATGCGGTATTTTGGGTAGAGACTACCATCCACTATGAAAACTTCGCCGTTTAAGCTATGTGATATTTGCGTTCACTGATCCGCTAACTCCTTCAGTCCTTGAAAACGTATTGACTTATCACGCAAGTTTGTTAGTTATGATAGGGCCGGGGACTAGGCCTTACAACATAATTAGGAACACTTTATAGCGTGTAGTTTGTGGAGACCTCTCCCGATCGGTGCTTCTTCAACCAGGGTGGCATGCAGTAACAGTCAAAATTTCGAAGGTTTGAATCTATGCATAATGCTATTCTCCATACAATTTTTCACACCGCCGTAAGTCAAATATGGTACGAGTATAAAAGGTTTAACCTTCAAGATTTGCCATACAAAATGTCGGCTTTATGATAAAAATGTTTCAAGATATTAGAATGCAATAATTTCGAAATTTACTTGGTCCAAATCTTAGCGGATTAAAGGCCAAAGAGAGAAAAACTAGATACGAAACGATGCAGTAAATCCTCTGAACTTCACTCAGAATTCCCGATTTTGAAGGGAAAAGTAGCCATCAATGATAGAATGGTTTATTTGTACACCTATTCTTACGATTGCACATGTTGGGGAATTTTTGCAGCTTCTAACAAGTAAATACAAATTTCCAATGATTCAACAAGCTGTCTGTTTCTCAAATATTTCTGACGGCACCAACGTCTTTAATGAGCAACCCTCAATCGGCGAAATGTCCTACCATTTTCTAAGTGCATTCGGGAAGGCTACTCAGTACAACCCAGATGTAATGAAGTATGACGAACGTAACCTAGTTTGGTTGAACCTAAGTCTTCTCTTTTTCGAAGGCAGATAAACAGACGTCCTGTAAAATATAGGTCAAGTGAGTCACTTAATTTGGTAATGCACTTTTTAGTTCACCTGTCCAACACCATTAAAATATTACACCACAAAGAAACCCCCTTGCATACACTGTTAAAAAAAAAAGTTCGTAAATTTAGCGGAAGTTTTCTGGCAGCAGTAATTCCAGCCATTTTTTAGGGTAAATTTACAGAAAATTCTGTCAATTAACGAACTTTCCGTAATTTTACAGAAATTTTCTCATATTACGAAAAAAAATGTTTATTTTAACAGAATTTTTCCGTAATTTTAAATTAGGAAACCAAAAAAAAAGTCCGTAAATATTGCGCCAGAAATTTTTGAATATTTCCGTAAATTCCATTTTTTATGTTTTTTTGTTTTTATTGTTATTGTTTTTCTAAACAGATTAGTCCGTACATTTTACGGAAAATCGTTTTCTTAATTTACGGCAATTTTTAACAGTGTATTATATCTCAAATCAATACAATTATAAAACTGCATTAAAAAAAAAAAAAAAAATTTGTAGGAGAAATATTTTAAAGAAATTCATGAAATCATCTATCTTGCAGGTGGGTGTAAAGCCTGTTATATGGATAGTTAAAGAGGAGTTGATATTGCAAAAGTGTCTTTCCCAGGGGTGGCTTGTAGAGCTGAAATCTCCCGATTTTAATGAGAAATTTTAAAATCAGCTTGTTTTTAGGTAATTTCATTCACTACCCCTCGTAGATTCCAGCTCCTTTGCCGAAACCCATCCCTGGAGGGTTAATGGTTGAGATTTTTCATAACGAGTTAGTATTGGTCAGGTCCATAACCTTTAATAAAATCCAGTGCATGGCTTGTCCTGCAGGGTAAACGACATCGCGAACACTCAACTGGTCTTCAGCCTCGCTTTCATGTTATTAAAAATAAATGAAAGCGAGGTAGCTTGTCGCTAGCCAAGGACCAGTGACAGCGCTCTCCACAGGCACTAATCAAGCACCAGTGACAGCCCTCTCACACTTTTCTTCTTTTCCACGCACTTTCGTAAGTCACACATTTGTGACTGGAAACATTTCATCATTGTGAACCCCCTTACTTTTTAATTTGGGGCTATGATTTCAGAGAAGGAAATTCATTCAAGTTGCATATATAGGAAATTTACGTGCAATGGTTCCACATCAGCGCGCACGCAACACACACGCGAGTGAGTAGAGCCCTATACACACCCACTAACAACAACAAACACATTACATAAGCAAAAATAAAAAAAAAAAACAGCAAATAGAAGGAACGAAAGTTGGCCAAAACAACATACAACACAACGCGCGCATTCGTATCTGATATCATCGTTGGACTACCAACGTGATAATCAGAAAAAGTTCAAGAAAGCCATCCATCCCTAAATTGATATAACCCTACTCCCAAAATGTACAAAATCTCACAAAATGTACCGCGTGTTATATTTTTGGGATTTTTGTTACAATTTGTGGGTCTTATAATGCCTGACTAAATGTGATTTTGTAAGATTCAGTGATTTAACCCTCGTCTCCGAAGGGGGGGGGGGGTGGGTGTGGCGCATGTTGTTTTTTTTCCCGGCTTGCTAAACCCCCCTTTTTGTGCCAAATTATTTATGTAATGTCAATTGACATGGTCCGCTCCTTTTAATCCAAAACAAACATCCACCGGGGTATAGGTCAGATACAGGTGATCCCAAAGTGATCGATAGGGGGGGGGGGGTGTGTAACCACCCCCCCGGAAGAGAATTACACCCAACATGCTAACACAACACAGGACAATCACAGACACTTGATTTTGGTACCATAGATAGATATGGTCCTCCTCTTTCCATTGATACCAAAATAAGTACCAACATGCCTATCAATGACTCACAATGACGTCATAAATTTTCGCATGGTCAGCAAAACTGCCATTCCGAGACCCACACAGTGGAAAATTCAATTTTTCTGCCAAAAGGTTAGAAAAACAGATTTGCATGGCGGTTTTTGACTCTACTTGATGGGAAATGACTAGTTTTATATAAGGCACTCATTGTTAGGCTAAATAGGGTTTTTAGTCGCTGAATTGCGAAATACAATGTTCCACCCTATATTCAGTATTTTTCGTACTTTCCTCAACATATGACGTCATAGTGACGTCATAATGGCGGGATTTAGTACTTATTTTTGTACCAATGGAAAGAAGAACTCTAAGCTATCATTTTCCCTTTTGGTACCAAATTTACGGAAATCGGGTTGTTCAGTAACGTCAATCAACTGGGGGTGGTAACCCCCCCCCCTTCTGGAGTTTTGTTTACAAAAAATGGCTCAGGTAGACGAGGTTAAGTAAAATTTAATTCTATACTGTTGAGGCTATTGTGCGATTTTGTGTTTTTCTTCGTACAATTCAAGCATGCGTGTACAGTGTTGATTTTTGTGAATTCAGTATTTACTTTGAAGCTTTGCTACCTATACGGGTTCGTTAGATTCATTGGGTCCCCTCTCGGGAAAGTGTCTCTGGAAGAACAGCGTCAAACCAACACACACACACCCTACCCCACACACACACACCCCAACACGCATCACACACCCCACAACACACACTTACTGGATAGCAAAACAAACGTGGATAGTTGATAGTTCCTACCACGTGTCCTAGTATAATTTGTTCAGAGAATAACGCCAATAAGAATAGGCACGATCATTGTGGAATGATGTGATCTATGATCTGAGAAAGTCAATCTTTAATACCGATAGGAGGGTAGACATGGTACTCAATCAAATACCAAATGTAATTTTCCGACATTTTGAAATATTAATGACTTGCTGATTCTCATGAGTCAATCACCTGCTATAATTGAAGCGAATTTCCTAATGTAATAGGAATAAATCATATTTTACTCTGAAAATAATATATTTTGATTTTTTTTCATGGAAACTTGATTCACTGTTCACTACTATTATGTGAAGACATTGTATAGTGAAGTGGAGTAAATGTATGAGATACAACATGTATGTGTGCACACATGTATGCGAATCTGTTCATTAGGAATTTGTATTATGGAGATATGAACGACTCATATGCACTAAGGTCTGTTTAGTCGATGGAGATAAGCGCACAATCTCACTACTCTAGAGGTGTATGGACCAAATAGGCATATGCAAGTTCATTTTAGATTATAGAGACGGTCTTTGACAAAAGAAAATATTATATATATTACGTATCCTTCAGAAAACATGTCTTAAATGTTTCCCACTGGATATTTCCATTTCTTGCCGCAAGTTAAGCTCCCAAGAAGTTGTGCACAGAAATATATATTTTTGAGTATATTCTAAATATTATCTCGGCGACGTATCTCGTCAAATTTTCGTTTTTGCTTTATCTCCCTTCTAACTTAAAGTGCCTAAAGTATATTAAAATACTACCGTCGAATTGCAGTTAAAATAAAGTTACACAATTGCAGTGTAGGGAGCGTTTTTGCCGTTCAATGGGCCGTGAAAAAAGTCTCTCCACTCACAGGATTTTTTTTTTACATTTTCCGCAGAACTCTATTTGCAGGAAACATGAAATTAGTGTCAAAATGTGTGTTTTTGCTATACACAACTCAACGTGCAATGATGGCCCTGACCTTCATAATGTACGAACGTTTTGCGAGAAAATCATGAGTAACTTTAGACTAGGATGGAAACTTTGATACTGAAACAAAACTAAACACTGTCATTATCACCATGATTTTCATTATTATTCATAGCTGTGACTTGCTTAGACCGTGACTTGCTTAGATTTTGCAAACCGATTAGATAATTGAAAATTTCAGATATTATCAATAATCCTCTGGAAGAATTTATGGCGGAGGTAAATGCATGTACAGTATTTCATCTCGCATTAGCTTTCCGGGCACACAAAGCGTGTCTTTATTCTCCCTAGTAAATAGCTAAAACCCAATTTGCTTTAAAGGTTTTGTGAACAATCTGGTGTCTTCATTGGTTTGAGCCCTCAGTTCAAAAATAAATGTGGCACGTTTCTGTGGCTTATATTAAAAATTCAGGATGTGTCTTCCACGCGGGAGAATGGTTACGAACTGGAATAGCTTACCAATATGAGGATGGTTATATCAGACATTCACGAAGTTATCCTGCACGACGAATATTGTATAATTCATGAGTAAGGGAAGACAGTACAGTAGAAAGGTCAATTCTGTTAGGTGATAACAACCAATTTGGAAATACATGTATTGTCAAATTACCATCGCGTGCCTCGGGTCATTTGGGATTGATTTTGGTTGAAAGAAGAGCGGGCAAAAAGATCTGAAAATCAACTCATAAATACTGCCAACTTTAAACCGCTTTACTCGTATTATTGCAGCCGTTTGTACACGTCTTATACTGTACACCTAACCAACTTTATACAGATTTGTTAACACTTGAAGAATGTATCTCCGATTTAGTCATGTAAATCACAAAATTGTTTAGTTGGTGTTTTATTTTTAAGATTACATGGACTTCGGTAGTTGTTGGTTAGCGTTCATATTCATGAAAACAACAAAAACAAGAACAACAAGCTAGATATCAACTTGTTTGATATGCAGGAACACACAGAGCGATATTCGTTATGTACAATACATGTACAATTCTAAGATGGTTCACCCGGAATTGGCAAGTGAACCTTATTCTGTGCAACACAATAGAAAATGCAGCGCATTATAAATGTAAGTATAGACCAACACGGCATAGTATGGGGCATACAAATAATGATAATTCGCTCAGTGTGTTTTTTATTTGCAGATAATAACGCTTAGAATGCAGAATATATCTTATTCTAATAATCTACGATAGAATAAATTGCTTAATAAATACTACAGATTGTTTAATTATTTCCTTTGAAATAGCAGTAAAAAGTGTGAATTATTTGTTTAAAATAATTCAATAATGAAAAATATACCTACCTACTGTAAAACAAGAAACCAATGCATATCGATGTCCGGGTATTTTCATTGTCGTTTGAAGTGAAAAATATTAACGATGAATAAAAGGCTAACAATGAGGGAAGATGATCATATTGCTATTTTAGCCAGAAATTACGTTTTCTTTGATTTCTTTAATGTTGAATTTGCGTAATCTATATCCAATACAAATACATTATTCATGCACATTGGTAAATAGTCAACGTTGAAATAAATACCTTACTTATTTTAAAAACACAAAAGAACAGTATAACAATGTTTACAATCCATATGTTTTAAATATAAAATATGTCGTCAATTGAATCAGCTTAAGTTAATCATACCCATGGAACGGGGGTTATCCTATTTCCAAGATATCACTCCGGATTGAAACGTAGCGGACCCGATATTAAAAAAAAATAATAAGATGTTTGTTGCAAACTATAATTTGTAATATTTTGCTATCAACAATTCTACATATATCGTTGCCAGTCATTCTACAAACATGTCGACATGTATTCAATTAAGTTCACTGTTGCATTCACATTTGCGTTTCCTTCGGCATTTTGCTATAGTTAGATTATTTTGATACAATCGATCTCTTTGTGACGCTACATCATCGTAACTAAATTCTCATAGTAATAAGTAATTGCAACACATGACAGATTGGCGTTGTAAATAAACATGTTGACTTAGGATGTCTTGTTTCGAGTGACCTGTAGATCAGGTTATTTGTTTTATGTTTATCTTATTTGGTCTTCAGTTAAAGTAAGCAAGTTATATCAGCAATGGTACCCTTAAGTCAAGTATGTTTTGCCCGTGTCCTTTGAAAGCTCTATATCCAATAGAAACCGTTCTTGGCTTCCTCGACACCATCAATATTGATGGCATCAATTGACTGACACGGGTTAATTAAGGTGTCCTGGGTAATATTTCTAAGGAGAGGTTTAGCAGGACCAGACAATCGATCTCTAGGTAATTTTAGATCGAGTCAATAAAATTGTCCTGCAGAACAGCTCATGACGACGAATGACGAACTCTCAAATATGGCACCGTGTTACGCGCTTTGGTATCGGCAGAAAAGCGGCTCAATTCGCAGGTTCAGTTACGGGCAAATAGTTTAATTAAAAATCACTGTAATCGTAACTGTTAGAATGATATGATGAATACTGGATTTATTTTTAAGTGGCTAGGATCGTAGCTTTCTAAGAATACAAAACAGTTCAACAAATTGAAGTCTTTATGACGCGCGGCTTATTAATCCAACAGGTTTTCTAATCGACAAGGCTTGTGTGCTGGTTTTTTTAATTCCCTAATTTACAAGAAGATAAAGACATCGTCTACAACGTCTTACGATAACATACTACAAAGCCCTGATAAAAATAAGTTTTTTTCTCGACTTGACCCTGTCAT
Source organism: Ophioderma brevispina (assembly GCA_023653785.1). Lineage (NCBI taxonomy): Eukaryota > Metazoa > Echinodermata > Ophiuroidea > Amphilepidida > Ophiodermatidae > Ophioderma > Ophioderma brevispina. The sequence continues at coordinate 31,405 of JAMKCH010003384.1, read as the reverse complement.
TAAAATACTCTTCTTAAGGTTGAGGTCTCTGACATCTATCCAGGGATATAATATAACGAAAAAAAGGCATCAAATACAATTAAATCAATTGGAGACTTCCGCTTCAAATGCAAGTGTGCGAGAAAACATCTCAGTCGATACTTATTCTAGCCTGCATGGTTGTAGTCCCCGGCTACATCATGCTACGCTAAAAATAAGCAAGGAGTATAAATGAAATAAAGAAATAAAGAAAGAGCGTCGAAATAATTGATTACAATGATGTAAACTTGTACTTGCACAGCGACCCGTCTATTTCTTCCTGTTTTCACTGAATACGGTATAACATATAGGTTAATTTGCTTTCCATCCGCTCAAATCTCACTATTTCAACTAATTAACTAATAAATAACTAACTAAGATTAATAAATATAAATAGATTGTAATGTGCGTTGTATGGTATTATAATAAAGGAATATTATCAATAATAAAAGACGGTAATTTCCTTCGCAATGTCCTTCGAATATTCGAATCACAAGTTCTTAATTTGTTGAGAATGTTTATACTTCTACTACGCAACAACATCAATGACAGTCAGTGAAAAACAAAATCACTGACCATCCAAGAATTGATTATTGATTATGTATATACAAGCTTCTTTGATAGGAAGAGAGTTGAACTGGAGATCTGTCGGTGGAATATCTAGCTCATCAGGCAATCGGGCGAAGATTCCAGGTTAAAATCATGGATGTAAAGTATTTTTTTTACTGGCTCTTATTTTTGCTGTTGTGCAAGATGGTGTAAAAATTCTGAATATTATGTGTATTACCTAGATGTTTGAGTATCTTTTTCTTGGTATTTTTTTGGCATTTTGGCATCACTAAAATGTTTTCACAAAAGATTTTAACTTGACTGAGTCATTGTTCTTTGTAAGGAATTGTGGCTATTTCCTGTTAAGGTTGATTACATTATCTTTATATGACCTGGTGTGCTAATTCATGTTGCACTTTGGTTTTAAACATCATTGGTAATTAGCTTCTATTTCAAGAGCAAACACGTTTTCCATTTAAATATAACTGTAGACATTTGAATTTAATTCGCAGCTTCGGTAACTGTTTGATTTGATACACAAAAAACAAATTTTCTGATATTAATAACAATTATAACATGATAATTGAAATGAACAAAATGGAAACAAATACAACAGAAACACTCATGACTTGACATGTAAATCTAGACGTGTACAAGCTTGAAAGGCTATTTGATTTTTCTTGGAGGCAGATTTGATCCAATAATTCTCGGAGGACTGAGGTAGTCGTCAGTTCTTTTGTTAATAACTGGTATTATAGATGAAGAAGATTGGCTTTCAGCCGCGAGCTTTCGTTAGAATATTAATTACCATTATTAATGTGAGAGATGGAGCACTTGATCGCCATTCGAACACAGAATGTAGGATTATATCATCTATATAAAAGAGGTGTGACCTCTCTCGCTCTCTCTATCTAATATAGAGAGAGAGAGAGAGAGAGAGCGGAGAGGATGAAAGAGTTCGTAGAGAAGGGATGAGGAGGAAAGAGAAAGACAGGAGGAGAGAGAACTGGATTGATGAGCGGGGAGAAGAAGAGGAAAGGGAGAAGGGAGGATGAGATGGAGAAAGATGAGAGAGAGGAGAGAAAGAGAAAGAGAGAGAGAGAGAGATAGAGACGGGCAGGGAGAGAGAGCGAGAAAGGGGGAGAGAGAGAGAGATGGGATGTTTTTTAGATTGAGGCCATTTTGGACAATAGTGCTTTTTGTATTTCTTTTAGAGTTAAATATACCATCTTTTGTCGAAAAGAAAAAAAATAATTTCCGAATACTTTCGGTAATATATCTCTAATTACCTCAAGAAGGGTCATCTGGGAGGGTACATATATCAAAGCATCAGAACAAAACGTTTACCGTCCGCGTGGAACATGGAACCAAAAACTCCTGTAAATTTATCCTCGTAAAATTACAGAATTAATTAGCACATACAGGACTTAATAGACCAAAATGAATTAAAATAATCACTTTTACAATTTGGATATTATTTTCACAGAATGGTTCATAATCAGATAAAGACTCGTTATTTTTGGTTGAATATTCAATAGTATTTTAAAACATTTTTTTCCAGTTATAGGTAACAAGAGGTTATATTTTGTAACGAAATTGAAGAGTCTATGATCAGTCATGCCTGCTAAAGGGGGATTACTCACCTAACACGAAGGGTATTAAGTTATTGCCTGGTATGTATTGAGGGTCAATGATGGCATAAGTCCCGCTATATGTTTACTTCAAAAGATGCTATTTCTGGTATCTACTAACCATCTCTTTTACCGCCATGCTCAGAGCATTATTGTATTTTTTTAAAAAGGAGGAGAAAAAACCGATGTAATAAGGACTTTTTTACCCCCAAAAGCCAGAAAATAACCACTAGCCTTTTTATATGCTTTGAAAGATGCACATGTTGATGGGACAGAAAAGACTGCCTTCTGAAATAATATACTTAGCTGGAAAATACTTTAACAGTAACCACAATCCAATGGAAGAAAACAATGGATTGGTAACGATGGCAAATGCGGTCTCCCTATTCTCATTGGTGAAGGACAGACGCTTATTATAGGTCATGCTGGAAGATGTGGAGGATTTGAATAATACAAATGATTTTCACAATGTCATCTATGAACAAATATATGAAAGACACTAAAGGTTGACTTCAAACGAAAAACGCCTATATTTTTAAAAATACCAAATGATGATGTTGACGACGACGACGACGATAATGTCGATGATGATGATGATGATGATAATGATACTGACGATGACGATGATGACAATGACGACGACTACTTTGGAATTAAGCATTTTAGGTGACTATCTTTAGTTCTAGATGACTATTTTAATTACTACACAAAAATATATTTCTAAATCTCTGAGTCGGCCTTTAACTTTAAATGAACAACGCCATTTGATAAAAACATTCAATGAGACCATGAGACAATATCTTCATTATTATTATTATGATTATTATTATTAGTATTATTATTATTATTATTATTATTATTATCATCATCATCATTATTATTATTGTTATTATTATTACACGTCATATATAAGCAATTTTAGAGACAATTTATAAAAATCAAAGAAATGAAAGAAATTAACGACTCTTATGAGTATTCTGAACTACAAGACACACTGCGTTATCAATATAAATCCCACAAGTAACATTTTTCCTCTAGACGCGACAGATGACTGATAATTATATGGTCTGTCCATTATTCTTGCAATACTTAGTTACCCAGGTTGTCCAACATAGAATTGCAAATAGCACCCTCTTCAGCGGAAAGGGAATCTAACATGCATCATGCAATATCAGCGTCTGCTTTTAAACAAATAATATACACCCTCATGTAAGCCTCTTAGCAAAGAAATTCCCACTTTAGCTCTCTCATTATATTGCTGATATGAAGCAATAATTTACGTTGTATTTGACTTATTTATCTTGAACAAACACACACACACATCGACTCATGTCATGATTCAAAAGACCCGTCATTTTACGAACAAGGTAATAAGGAAACTTCTCTCCTAGGATACTCATACTAGTTATCGCAGTTGATGGGTTTTTGCATAAAATTCTTATGTTTAGCAAAATACTCAAAAGGACGTATTTCATGGAAACCCCTACGGGTACGTTTCCCCTAAGTATTTTACGCACGAAATAAATACCACAAATGCAGGGTGATAAGATAATAATAATAATGCAATAAAATTTAAAATTTTCAAATTCGGAACAAAGGAAACACAAATCAAAACAACTTCGTTTCCACAAAATATATATGTGGAATAAAAAAGTTGTCAATATATGTTTTATAATGTCCAATCTACCTATATTGAGCTCAAATGCTGTCATTTTTAATACGTCATATTTTGGTAGGTGGTATTGTCTGCCGTGTAACTCAGTTTTCCCATTGGTTTGTACAGTAGTGGGAAGGAGATATGGCAAAAAGCAAAGTGATCGCTATCAACATACAAATGGTTAATTAATTTGATATTATAATTGGTCAATTACATGAATATTTAAATACTTAAACGTGAAAGATATTCATAATTACTTGTTTTAATTCATTATTTTTTTAATTGACACTCCTGTTGGTTGTCAAGGGGTTCCTAGGGACCAGCACTAAATATCTAATTAATGGGGAGATGAATTTTAATATTTTTTCTTGAAAGGTGCGTATTCAAAAGTTAGACATATATACAAAAATAAACATATCAGTCGAAAAAAAGTATATCGTTAGTCATAAAACTGGCAAAATTTAATTTGTGTGTCCCTTGGACCCCCTCCCCATCCATGTTGACGTTTTAACGAATCCAAGGTAAATAAATTCGCGCGAAAAATGTTATAGTCATTTTCGACATTTAGCTCTAGTTTGGCTCGTAGCTGCTGATCCCATCTATGCGTCCAAGAGCTGTTTGCTCTCTTGTAAAGTAAAAATAAAGAATACTATTCTGCAATTTGTAGAATGATGATTAAAACAGAAAAACTATGAATAAAATTCGGGTTTAAAAGACATTTTTTAATGTGGATTAGGTTTTACTTTTGGCAACAATGCCAGCAAAAGTCCACTCTTTGCCGACTAGGGAGAGAACCTCAAATTACACTCATACAGGCCGGAAACATTAAACTGCTTTAGCTGTTACATGTATGTACAACGTGGTGAGAGCAAGTTGTAAAATACAGGATTACCCATTAACAAGAAAAGTCTTTTAAAAAGACAACCACGCTTAGCGAGGATGTTAGTACTAATATTAGTGTAAATACTTGAGATCAAGGAAACCATCTCGTATTGGAGTTTATCATAACCACGTATATATTCAGGGCAATCAACCATATGCATCAATCTTATTTGCAAAACCCAAAACCCCTATTTTTTGCAGTCGATCCCTGCCACGAATGCCCCTGTTTGAAATACCAGCCTCCCCCCCCCCATCCCCGGCCACTTTCGCACTGAACTTTGTCCAAATTTGACCAAATTGCCCCAATTTCCAAGAATAGGCAGTCCCCGTCATTATTCATTCACAAATATATGGTTAGTATTTCATTTTGTATAGTATAAATAAAGTCGAGCTTGTTTTTTCTTGGTAATGAGTAGTGAACAGTTTTCCAGGCAACACAGTTGTCACAAGATTTCCATAGTTAAGAAATTGCTTGTTATGCTTAGATTGTTGAGGGCAATGTGGAACATTGTGGCTTGTTTTCAACAAATAGATCCTAAATATTTAACACCACAGCTCATTGCACACAGATACCAAATTCAACTTTTACAGGAACATGTTTTAACACAATGCTTGGGTTTATCTAGGCATTGTACACATATGGTACTCTCAAGACCATCGGTCATATCATCCATTTACTTGTCAATGAACTGAAGAAAGTTTATACACTGTGATGGTGGGCACTGTCATTTAATCAAAAGTTTTTGTTTTCTAGCTGCTTAGGGATGTAAATGGAATTTCAGTAGGGCATATACCATGTCCTTAATTCTTAAAATAATGGTAACCAGAGGACTTTGTATTGCTACATGAGACAACCACCCCACTCCGTCATGACTGATATTCTGCCAATCAGTTGCTTGCTGCACTATGCTAGGGTAACTTGCAATGTTGTGGCTTTTATCCACTCCGCCTTTGTACATCTTCGATGGAAAAACTTTCCAAAATGGGAAAGCCCGGGTAGCAAACAATTTATGTGTAACTATCATTCCATATGACATAGCCATGTACAAGTCTGCAGTTGTGCTAAATACCACTTTTTCTGTCTTGTGCCGGGGGGGGGGGGGGGGACACGAATTGCTCGATTGGGCATGGGAATGCCTAAGACAATGATGCTCCATGACAAGTCTTGTTTTGCTGACTTATTGTTCAGTGGCCCATCTCTTGAGAACCACTCAACAAATTACCAATATTTTTTCAGGCAAGATGCTCATTATACGCATTAGATACAATTAAAAAAATAAAGTGGAAAATACCACTTTCATTTGGTTAAAGTTTTTGATTGGGTCACCCGTATTCCAAAGAAAGTATCTGGCAACGCAACGCGCAGCCTTCGTATCGTAGGTTCACATGAATGAACATGGAGCGAATGATCATCAAACACGACTCCGAGTTTCCGCACTATTAGAACAGGGTTAACCTGTGATTGACTACCTTTGCACATGCGGTATGCCGTTGACATCGCACTTAGGTAATTGAAGGAAATACCCCCACTCATTTCAGTAATTATCACAAAACTCTGTCCACGATATATCAGTATTAAACTTTTGCACCACAATACGGTGACCGTTCATTTTTGTTTTTCGATACATGTTATAATGTAATAAAAAAGCGTAATGATGTTTTATACAGATTACACATTCGTCATGCATTAGTTTAATACAATCCTCAATAAAAAAAACACAACAGATAAAAAAAAAAAAAAAAAAACCGATGATACAGATAATGCTGTCCTTCATTTTATTGTTATAACTGTCTTTCATGATAGACCTAGCACAGAACTTAAGAAATTAGTAATTTTTTGACAGGTACCAATATTGCTCCCGAAACGTTTGGAAGGTTAATACTGCCTAATGATTATATCTGATTCACTGGAAGAAATTCGACTTATTCTTTTGCTTTTATGATTTTTTTTCATAGGTTCTCATTCGGACTGCCCAAAGTAAATTTTAGAAATACATATTTAAAAACAGGTAAAACATGACATTACTTGCCGTATCCGTCCAGCACCAAGTGCGCAACCAGTTTTCTTTCATGTGCGCATGTGGAACACACTTTTGGCGGAATTTAGATGTTCTACTGGGTTAAGCGACTAAATTTATCTAAAAAGGATGCGATGTGAATATCCTTATATTTGTCATCAATCAAACAGCTCTTACCTCGGTGATGCAAGCGTCTAGTTCCATGTCGTATTTCCTCGAGGACTGAAATCCTTCGGTCCACGTACGGAACCCTGTTGTACTCATATCTTAAAGGGTGCTGATGGGCAGTGACAACACGACTTGACCGATGTGACTCACTTTCATATTCATTGACACCGTATACGCGTTCCTTCAACAGATGCACGATAACCACCTCCCCCTCTCCCTCTCTTGCTTCTCATAACACAGTATGTCGTTTTGGAATGCAGCGATCTATTGCATTTTGCTTTATAGGTTCCATCTTCGTAGTTGTCCTAAAGGTTTATTTAGATGAAATGGCCTTGACGTTGGGTGACCACTTTTCGCGATTACGTTACTCGTGAGGACAAGATCAACACTGACCTATGGGTTCCACAAAAAATCCTGAAATTAAAACAAAACTAAACGAAAGCAAAAATAAATATTAATAAAATAAATCAATCATAAATAAATACCAAAACCAATCAAATAAAAAAAGAAAAATATAAAAAAACATGAAATCATTTTTTTTAACAAACCAAAACCAAACAAAAAACAGAAATGTCAGATTGTATTCCTGTATATACACTTTCAGAATGTCTTTGTACAAGAAGAGAGGATTAAGAGATTGATGAGAGAAGAGAGAGTAAACGACGACCACTACAACGAAATCGCAAAAGAATTGCTGTAGAACGGCCAGGAAACTAAAATAGTTGGGTAAGTTTGACACATTAGTGTTCGTGCCAGAATTGGTCCAATATACACGTGACACAGTCCCCCAGCAACCGTTTGCCCTTTTTCCGTCTACCCACTCATTTAACCTGTTTGCTGAACACGTCCGCATCCTTGGTACAAACAACGCAATCCGTGTTGTACTAAGAGTCTAGGAAATATATCAGGGTATTACAAGCTATTTTGCATTAAATCCGTCCGCTCGCCAACCAACACCAACGGTAATTGTTTGTAAAATTGATTGTCGAGTGTAACCTATGGGATGTTGCCATTCATGTTGTGGCGTCTATCCTGGTTTCAGCCAATAACGGCTCATTATCCCCATCTTATAGCGACTGACAAATGATTAGTGCGTTTAATATGTCTATTGAATTTTGTCCTCTAACTGTGTTGCTTCGGCTTTTAATCAAAACCTTCTGAGAATAAACTTCGATTCAAATTCTGTTTGAAGTTTTACAGGGTGAGCACTGTGCTTTTGTACATAAACATTAAAAATTCTAACTCAGGTTTGTAAAAAATGTTTTGGACCTTAAAGCAATCGATGACAGATTAAAAAAAGATGGTGTCCTAGCGAAATCCTCAAAGACTGTAAATCACTATCAACAGCCTCGCACCCTCACGTTAACTCCAACAAAACTGATTTCAATATCAAGAAAGTTTATATTTTTTTCATTACCCCATTGAAAAGAGAATGGGTTAAAAAAGTAAATTCGTGATATGTTTCATCCCCACAATAATCACTCAATACTTTCAGAAAAAATGATTTTCTCACAACCAAGGGTATATATTCTAAAATTTCTGGAGTAATGATCAATTGGGGGGGGGTCCTTTGTACTACTTGCCCTAATTTCATATATCATAAACGTCATCTCAAAGTAGTGAATAACCATAACCAATTTGGTCAGATTTAAAAATATGGCTCACACCATCCTCTCTGCATCTCTTCGCTATCCGCATTTTGTGAACCTGTCTGTAATAGCTTCCGTATCTACATTTACATCTGTCTTGGGACTTAAGAATTTGGTCAACGCAAGAGTTCTGTTTGGATAAGTTTTGTACAGTCCCCACAGGGACGGTCTCGGGAGAAAACGGCTGAGAAACTTGTTTACCTTTTTCACATCTTACCCGTTGTCTCGGTACGAAGATTTAGCAGATGCGTTCTCTATTAAACTAAGCCACACTAGCTTGGGTCCAAATCATCTCCTATTTCGTAATGATGGGCTATTTTTTAGGTTGAATTTTCTGAAATGGATTCTTTTTGCTATATTTTGAGGATAAATTTCTACTACCGGATATGTTAAATAATCAAACTGTCAACATGTTTTGTTGTTTTGGTTAAAAATAATTACTTGAAACATTCAGAAGAAGTGATGAAGAGTGTTAAAAGCGCGTTGGTCTAATATCACGTTGGAACGCAGAGAGATTTCTCGCTAAATTGGACCCTCTCTGTGCCTGCCTCTGCTCACCTTTCCCTTCTCTCCTTGTTCCCCATCTCTCTCAGTGTGATAAGGCATTTTAATTCAGATCATTAACGCACAAGGCTCATTAGTGTTTAAATTGTATTTCTGACTTGGTGTCCCCGAGACGTCGTAACTCTAGTTTTTTTATTCATCAACATCAGTTATAAAAATTCAAAATATCAGTGAAAATCTACCTCCTGATTTAGGAGTTTCTCAAAACACCACTTTACCAATTCGATTAACCTAATTAATCGATTCAATTCGATCAAATGATTTTATCAAATCCGATATAAGCACTAGGATTGAAAAACAAGATAACTATTCGAAGCCTTTTAAAAGGTGCAACGAGAGATTTGAGGCACCCATTATAGTGTGTCGTAATAGTAATTCATATGGATTGGACACTCAATATATTACTGTATTTGGCTAAGAAATGTTTTAAAAGAGAGAACAAAGGTGATTTTAATTTTCTTATATTTCAATAGAAACATAGGCGAATTTTTTTTATTGGTCCTATACGAAATTAGAAATTTCACAATTTTCAACCAAGGACATTTCTAAGCTTAATCCTTTCAGATAGGGTTATATTTGATGGAAGACTTTACTCAGGGCAAAGATCATTACTTTCGATTTTTGGAGACCTTATATTAGACATATCTCGGTGCACCTTTAAAAATAAACATACAAACAACCTACAAACAAACAAAGAAAAACACACACAAAAACAGAAGTATGTTTCGACATCTTTGAGTGAGTCTTTAAGTGTGATTTTGGTTTTTAATGATTAAAAAATCCTACTCGTGGCCCATCATGCAGACTAAATAATAGAAATGAGAGCGGCAATAGCTTTCTATTCTGCTATTTGTGCTGCTGCCCATTGTATTGCCTAAGAAGGAACTACTATATAATTTTCGCAAATGCACAACAAAGGCATCAGATTCGTTTCGTTGATCAAGGCATCAATGCAATCGATCAATTGTTGATCACTTCTAGCGCGCTTGGAACGCATAAAATATTCGTAAGCCAGAACAAAAAAAAAAAAAAGTTTGTTAAAACTAATATTGATTTTTGGTCATAAAAAATGTGTTGCTCCTCTTGCCGGTAATTTAACTTAGCAAAAAATAAATAAATAACAGTAAACTGTCACTTTGGCAAATTAAATTTAGTTGTATACGCTGTTCAATGTAAAACAACTCAATACACAAGGATGGCAGTAATGCATTACTGCCACCCACGTATCCGATATAGCACCATGCGGTAGTTTTTTGTAGGACATAAAGAATTCATCTTTATGAGACATAACCCAATCACTTGCGGGAGAGAGACAGTACCAACAAACTTTACGACACCTCATACTGCAAACAGTGATTATGTGTTGTCACTTACTGGTCATTCAATAGTACAATTGAAGCATGAGCTAACGTTAACGTTTGTAAATGTACCGAATTGCAGCTAAAGATTGAGCCGTTTTCTTTCGACACGCTTGATGAGGGAGTCTTGAGTCGGGCCTGTAGAGTAGAGAATTACGCAGAAAAAAAAAGAAAATCTTTCGCACTCGCTTATTAAATTATTCGACTTTTGACAGAATTATGTCTGGTAATTTTGGTTTAATGGTAACATTATATGAATACAACCACATGCAATTCTCACACAGAGCCCACCACCCTGTACCCAAAACAATTACACATGAAAAACAACTTTATTTAGCACTGTAAATACCTTGTCGTTTTGTTCCACATTATCATGAGGGCTCCACATGGGGCCTTTGCCCTGCTGCGTTCCGCCCTGGGCCGGTGCGTCCCTCCTTATTTGTGCCCTAATGGTGCAGCAAATAACAAATTTCATGTTTTTTTGCTGATTTGGGGTTAGTCTTATGACTCTTCATATGTGGTATAAATTTCTTGCAAAATATCCCTCGGAAAAGTTGTTTCGCTGGGAGGGGGAGGGTGGACCCCTCCCTTGGGCACTAACGGGTAGTGAAACCTCCCCTGGTCACTTAAATGTTAATATTAGTCGACCAAAATGGTCATATTTTCGTTGAACACATCAAACCAATTAAAAACCAAATTTTCCCCAAAATTTCACAGGATAAATGAGAAAAAATGCAGCTTTCTTCCGACACCAGACGAGGCTATTGTAATGGCGCCATGGAACCATAATCTTTACTCGTTGATATCATAGGTGTTTAATTGAAGTTAATATGATAATATTTTGTTATTCTGATTTGTGCACATTCTTTTTGGTGTGTATGACGAGTCTCTGACAAGCCTTCCGTACCACCACCGTCAAACAGTGAAACAAATTTCTTAGAATCTCAAGATTGATGTAAACTCGTATGTTTTCAAGAGTCCTTATTTATGACCACATTGAACCAGCGGAGCGCTCGACAGCCTTTCTGAAATCAAGAATAAAATCATATTAAATACCCGAGGGATGTATGTATATATGTAGGTAGAATCATACATATTACAAAACACCCGGGGAAAAAAAAAAACAACCCGGTAATATGTACATTGTAAAATGAAAGATAACATATTTATGCTGTTTGTCCTGAGGCTATCTTAATTTTCCTTTTAAGTATACAGGAATGTTTGTTATGTGAGCCATCAGAAGGTCTTGTCCTTGTTTAATTCCATATTGGAACATATTTCATGTTCGGAAGAATGGTATTCTTTCTTACTTTTGTTTAACCACATGACTGTGCATGGGTATCGTAACCGAACCCGAAATTTTTGACTAAAGTATGAAAGTGTACGTTTTTAGTTGTAATTTGGAATCAGCTTGTAAATATGTTTAAAAAGACTGTAATGATCCATTTGTGTTATAAATAGCTGTTTTAGCTAAGAAGCATTACGAGGTTTATTGAGGATAGCATCGGGTAAATGTTTGTACTATCGCCACAGTCGAATCGTACGTAATAAGCAGTAGGTGAAACGAGGTATTCAAAGAAGCGGCTGTTTACGCCGGTTAAAAAAAAAAAAAAAAGTGGATCTACGTATGCCAACACTGTTTGCCTCCCGGGTTTCTTGAAGAAAAACAAAGTTGTAAACGAAGAAACCAAAATAAAGTAATATGGTACTCCGTGCGAGAGGTTTGCCCTGCCTGAAGTACACTTGTCTAAATCTGGCACGACAACATTGCACAGTCTCGTTTTGGAATACTTCAGGCAAAACTTGGCAAAACATAACGTGTCTTTCCCGGATTTGGATACTGATACCCAGCACCTTGCTGTCCGTAGGCAAATTATTGAACCCTATACAGCTGATTTTATGAGAGCACGCTATGCGGATATTAAGAGAACTGAAAGTAAAACGATTGGCAAAATCCAGATATTTCAAGTTGAAATAAAAAAAAAAAAACAAATAGCCTGGTTAACGTCTTCAACCATTTTTCTTCTTACCGATTGGATGTGTGTATTGACCACGTGTGACGATAACACAATTGATGATATTTCTTAGCCACAACGACTGAATCGGTGCAGAAACGCTGAATATATCTCAATTCATATTTGTGTTTTTGGAAAAGATGAAACCTATAACTCATAAGTAAAGGAATAGAAGCAAATGATTTTATAATTGGATAGGTATGGCTGTGTGCATTATTTTGAAATTTCTTTCCATCTGGTAATACCATTCTTTAAAAACATTTTCAGTTCACCGTACCCTTTCTCTATTGCCCAAACTACCTGCTATTAGAACATGTTGGAGTAGATAACGCCGCAGGTGTAGATTTACACTTTGAAGAAGTTTTAAGCTAATTCTTGGATGTTCTCAGTACAAACGTAAACATTGTTTAACAAAATCTCATCTGGTTTTCACAATTCAAAAAGCATACTTGAAAGATTGCTTATTGAATTTATAAACAAATAAATTTATCTTTTTGTTGTTCTGTTAATTTTGTTCTTCTCCTCCCATTCTTTATTTTTTTGTTTGCTGTTGTGGTTGAGGTTGGCCGTTTTATCGAAGTGATCAGCGTTTTTTACGAGCTTCATGACGTACGGAATTCATATATTTTTCATTTCTATATCAAGGGCGTATTTCAAGGGCATTTGGCCCATGGTACTCCTTGTAATAATAATAATATTTTTTGAAATTTTTTAATTGTTCAATTTTTCTGAATGTTAGAAAGTGTTATTCTGTGAAATAAAATTTCGTGTTTAAAAACATTATTTTTCTAATAAGGGGTCAGGTCTCACATTTTAACTAACGGTTTTATTTTTGTCATTGTTTGCCAGCAAAAGTCCACTCTTTGAATATAGCGAGAGGATCCAAATTAAGTTCGTACAGGCCGGGAAACATTACGACTGTTTTAGCTGTTACACGTATGAAGACACACAACTGTTGAAACAATTGTACAATATTCCAGAGAACTTCAGTTGGGCAACGCACGGGAGCCTTCGTAGTTCAATGAAGATGACATGGATAGATGATCATCAAACACGACTCCGAGTTTCCGCACTATTAGAACAGGGTTAACCTGTGATTGACTACCTTTGCACATGCGGTAGGCCGTTGACAACGCACTTAGGTAATGGAAGGAAATACCCGCTTCATTTCATTTGCTATTTGATGATCAATTTCTACTACCGATATGTTAAATAAATACACCTATCACCATGTTATAGTATTTTCGGTGAACAAATAATCACTTGAAACATTCAGAAGAAGTGATGAAGAGTGTTATAGTATTTCTTCGAAAACGATCATTTATGCTGGGATGGGCGGGGTGATCGGACAAAGTGTGAAGTCCATTTCGCTCGTTTTATTAAAGTCGATAGCTGCTCTGTGACAGTAAGTTTATGTGTATACATGTATATGTTCCATCAGGTGACCATGTTCTTGTATCAACAGCAGCTATCTAATCGTTCTTATTTTCCCCGCGAGTTATCATGTTATTGAAATAAGCGATACAGACGAGTATCGTGGTATTAGTCCCTTGATTCATCTCCACCAAAGCCAGTGAAAGGTTTGATAACCCCTGATTTCGCAATGTGAATTAAACGTAAGAGAAATTAAGCTCCTTTCCTTTTTTTGTGTGAGCTCCCATAACTTACTAAGCAGCTCCATTCATTTCTGTTTCACGGGGGGGGGGGGGGGGGGGGGGGGGGGGTGGGGGGGGGGGGGGGGGGGGGGAAAGACCTCCTGTCTTGACCAGTGAACGACGGTCACGTGTTTGGAAGATCGCTTTTGGATGCATCTCTATAAAAGAGCTGTTGGTCTAATAATGTTGTACGCAGAGAGATTTCTCGCTAAATTGGACCCTCTCTGTGCCTGCTTCTGCTCACGCTTTGCCCTCTCTTTCTCCCCGATCTCTCAGTGTGATAAGCAATTGTTTCAATCATTAATGCACAGGCCATTAGTTTAAAATGTTTTTTCTGACCTTGGTGTCACCGATACGTCGTAACACTAGTTTTTTGATTCATAAACAGGTTGATCACTTTCCGGTTTTATAACAAAAATATAATATTATTAGTTATAATTTTGTTTTTTGATGTTAAAGGTTTTTATCTTTTTTTAAAAACAAATTTTAATCAATTTGATTAACCTAATTTATCGATTCGATCAAAATGATTTTATCAAATCCGATATAATCAGATTAAAAATATCATACTATTCTTTTCTCGGTGCCGAATGCTAAAAACAAACATACAGACAAACTCACAAAACAAAACAAAGAAGCAAATACACCCAAATGCAGAAGTATGTTCGACATCTTTGAGTGAGTCTGTGTTTATTTTTGCTTGTAATGATTACAAAACTCCTACTGGTGCCAATAATGCAGACTAAACATATAAATAGAGCGCATAAGCTTTTTTATCTCCTATCATGTGCTGAAGAACGCCTAATTTTTAGCGCAAATAACAAATTTCAACAAACATTACAAGGCATCACAACTCCGTTCTGTTTGATCCAATGACATCAATGCAATGCGATAAATCTTTATCACTTCTGCTCTGCATTGGAACGTTATAGAATATTTGTATGCCAGAACAAAAAAAAAAAAAAAAAAAACTGCCATGTTAAACTCACACCATTCATTAAAAAAATAAAACTAATGGCGCCATTGTAGTTTTTTGATTGCCATCTTCGTGAAAACGGACATTAACGTTTGTTAAACAATATTTCTTTTGTGGCAGAAAAATGTGTTGCTCCTTTTGCAGGATGATTTACTTAGCAAATAATAATAAATAAATTAATAACTCGCACTGTTTGCACTTTAGTTGTACGGTAAAACAACCACATACCACAAGATTGAGAGGCAGTCTTGTATTGTCACTGACCTGCCTCCAACCTGCGAATCAATCCAACACCCCCGTATCGCGATAATATGCACATGCGCGTAGTCCTTTGTAGGACATAAAGAATTCATCTTTATGAGACAAACCCACATCACATTGCGGGAGAGAGACATTACCAACACCAACCTTTACGACACCTCAGACTGTAAACATTGACATTGTGATGTTTTTCAAGTTACTGGTCTTCACTCGTACAATCGTACCATGAACTACGTTAAACGTTTGTAAATGTACCGAATTGCAGCTTAAGATTGAACCGTTTTCCTTTGACACGCTTTGAGTGAGGTGGCTTGAATAAGGGCCTGTAGAATAGTGCATTAGCAGAAAATATTCCGCACTCTTTAAAATTCTCGACTTTTTGATAGAAATTCTGTCTTGTAATGTTGTTTTGGTAACAATATATTGATAGACAACATACCACCCTCACACAGAGACTAACACCCTTCCACAAAAACAGAACACATGAAAACACTACTTTTTCTACCCACGGTAAATACCTTTGCCTCTTGAATCCCATTATCATAGGGCTTTGTAGGAGTGATAATATTAGCTGTAAAAGCCTTGAGTTTTTATCCCATCATTGCGTTAAGTTTCAGGCGTTTTTGTTAACGTGAAAGCAATAATGGCACATTTTTTTAAGAGCGCCCCCAATTTTCAAAATTTTGATATTTTGGCACAGTTTTCGTTGGTGATTGTGTTAGGAAACTTACCTGCGACGGAGAATGCTACAAATGCGTATTTATCATAAAATAGCATTTTTGTATTAAAATTTGGATCCCAGATGGACTTAACGGTATAGCTAACAAGCTACGTTTAAGTCCGTCCATGATGAAATAGTCCCACCCTCGAGACAATAACCTCTAACTTGATTTGCCTGAACAAATAAAACAACTAATGGATGAGCGTAGACACGTACATGCACGATTTCCCGGCTATTTCAACATTGGAAGGCCGTTTCCATCAGCCGTTGAATTGTTATCGGGGATCCGATAATTATTCTAATTACAAAATCTTCTTTTGTGACACAGACATTTCGAGCTTAACCATTCACAGGTTTATTGTTTACTATCCAGTTACCAATGTAACCGTGGTAAAATCTCAATTCTTGGAAAATTTGGGGGCGCTCTTCCCAGAAAATGTGGGGCTAAAGTGCTTTAATTTACATGGTCAAGGGAAAAAATGATACTTGTTTTTCCTCTGTGGAATTTAAGATCTATTAAAGTTTGTATCTTCCTTGTGTTACAAAGGCAACTAATGGAAAATCAGCCCCACATAATGCGATAAAATAAACATAGGGCATTCCTTTTGACCAATTGTGGTCATATCTGACCAAATTAGGTCAAGGTCGCGAATGATGCAATTTTTAATTTTGGAGGATAAATTTTCTTATGTTATTTATATAGTTTTTTTTTTTATCATCTTATCATTGCCTGAATTTGAATTGTTCTTCAATATTGAGTGAAATATATCCCTTCTACCTAACTCCATATTCGGAAAAATATCCACGTTTTATGGAACCTGACGATTGCGATTTCGAGTAGGGCGCCCCCCTTACCCCCTGACCCCCCTTTTTTTTTTTTTACACGAATTTTTTTGGTACTTAGTCCGTTTTTTGACTAGCATTCTTCAGCGAGACCGCTCCTTAAGTCCACCGTCCACTTTCAGGTGAGACCAAGGAGCGGTACGCTCTGGGACTTGTTTTTTTCTTGAACCTGGACTTAGTTTGTTTTTCCACCGCAAGGTTCGCTAGTAGATCTAGAGTGATTTCAGCTGACCAATGAAGTGGCCGCTACTGGAAAATCTCGCTGCCGTGGCCCGGCTACGTGACTTTCAAACCCCGAGTTTGGGTTAATAATCTATAACGATTCACCCATGGGGGGGGGGGGGGGGGGGGGGGGTGTGGGGTGGGGGTGTGGGGGGGGGGGGGGGGGGGGGGGGGGGGGTTGGGGGGGGGGGGGTGGGGGGGGGGGGTGTGGGGGGGTGTGGGTGGGGGGTTGTTTGGTTGGTGTTTTGTTTGGGGGTGGTGGGGGTTTTTTTGTGTTGGGTTCTTTTTGGTTTTTTTTTTTTTTTTTTTTTTTTTTTTTTTTTTGTTTGTGGACTTGTTTTTTTTTATTTTTTTTTTTTTTGGTTTGGGTTTTTCTTTTTTTTTTATTTTTTTTTTTTTTTTTTTTTTATTTTTTTTTTTTTTTTTTGGGTGGGGTCTTTTGAGCTTTTTTTTTTTTTTTAATTTTTCTTTTTTGGTTTTTTTTTTTTTTTAATTTTTCTTTTTTTATAATTACAATATTTAGGGGTTTTCTTTTTTTTTTTTTTTATTTGGGGGGGGGTGGGGGGTGGGTTTTTGTGTTTTTTTTTTTGGCGCTGTTTTTCCCCCCCCCCCTCCCCGCCTTCTTTTTTTTTTGTGACCAAGGCATCGGTCGCTCTGGACTTAGTTTCATTTTGAAAAAGTCTACCTGCCGTTGGCCGGCTATGGTGACCTTTCACTGCCTTGGCCCGGTTAGGTGCGTTTTCACTGAAAGATCACTAAAAGATCTAGGTCTACTTTCCGCTGACCATTGGAGCGGCCCGCTCCTGGACTAGTTCATTTTTGAAAAGTCGACCTTGCCGTGGCCCGGCAAGGTGACTTTTTCAACTGCCGTAGCCCGGCTAGGTGACTTTTCACTGAAATATCACTAAAAAGATCTAGCAGACTTCCGCTCACCAAGGAAGCGGTCCGCTCTGGACTTAGTTCATTTTTGAAAGTCTCCTGCCGTGGCCCGGCAGGTGACTTTTCCCTGGGCGTACCCGGCTAGGTGACTTTCACTGAAAGATCACTAAAAGATCTAGGGCGACTTTCCGCTCAACAAGGTAAGGGCGTCCGCGCTGGACTTAGTTCAATTTTTGAAAATCTACCTGCCGTGGCCCGCCTAGGTTGACTTTCACTTCCGTAGCCCGTCTAGTGCTTTTCACTGAAAGATCCCTAAAAGATCTAGGGCGACTTTCCGCTCACCCAATGCAGCGGTCCTCTCTGACTTAGTTTTTTTTTTTCTAGCTCTGGACCTTATTGTTTCTGACCTCTGGACTTAGTTCATTTTTGAAATGCCAGAGATGCGCTACCCTCCTATAGTATACTTCTGGTCCGACCCAGACTCTATCCTTAGAGCAAATTCATATCGATGGCCCAGTACTTAACTCAACTTACTGTTGCGTAGGTGTTGCTGTCAGAAACTAGGCATTGATACGCACTCTTTTAAACATTAGATAGATGATCCTAAAATACCTCATCCTAAATAGGTTTTGCGAAACCCGGTAGGTGCCAACAATTTATTCTAAATCTACCGGGTCATTTCTTGGGGAATGAATTGGCTAATACTACCGCAAATATTCGGCATACAATATGATTCGGTCCCAAGGCGGCAACCCCACGTCGCGAGAGACGACCGGCCCGACAACAGATCGGGGGTGGAATCCCCACCCCTGACCTCTAACCGGTCACAACCTCTGACATTGACCCTGGAAAGTGGGTGGGTGCGGTGGGTTGTATTCTTTTATTTTTTTAACTGTTTGTATTTCGTCTGTTATTTTTGGTTTACCTTCCCTTTGAATTGTTCAGTTCTTCTACTTTTTTTTCCCTTCTGATGTCTCTTTTTCCCGCTTTTTCTTTTTATCCTGTGCTGTGTATCTTTCTCGTTTTAGGTGCTGCTCACAGTATTGTAACTTATTTTGTTCCTTTATTCTTTTAACATACTTTATCTCTTTTATTTCTATAATCGAAAAAGTTTCTTATTTGTTTCCCTCCTTCCCCTTGACCCGCTAACTGACCCTTCACTTGACGGTAATTAAGGGGCGACCGCACGCGTTTTAAGCCGCGTGCTGTTTACCGTAATGTTGGGCCCAACCACTAACATTTGGACCCGGTCGCAACCCCTGACCTTTGACCCGCTAACTGATCCCCCCCCTCACTTGGCGGTAACTAAGGGGGCGACCGCACGCCTGTTAAGGCGCGTGCTGTTTTTACCGTAATGTTTGGGCCTATTGCATGACTCTGTCCTACCACTAACCTTTACCCGGTCGCAACCCCTGACCTTGACACCTTCTAACTGACCCCTCCACTTACCGTAACTAGGGCGACCTCACGCATTTTAAGGCGCGTGCTGTTTTTACCGTAATGTTGGGCCTTTTGCCTGAATCATGTGCCAACCACTAACTTGTACCCGGTCGCAACCGACTTGACCCGGCTAACTGCCCCTCACTTGACCGTAACTAAGGGGCGACCGCAACGCCTGTTAAGGCGCGTGCTGTTTTATACCGTATGTGGGCCTATTTCCTGAATCTGTCCTCAGAGAGGGTAAGGCGGAAAAGGAAACCAAAAAAGCGGAACCACTAACCTTTACCCGGTCGCAACCCCGACCTTGACCCGTCAACTGACCCCTCACTTGACCGTAACTAAGGGGGGCCGCGCGCCTCCTTTTTAAGGGTCGTGGGCTGTTTTACCGTACTGTTGGTCCTATTGTCATGATCTGTGCCAACCACTACCTTTTACCCTTCGCAACCCCTTGACTTGACCCGGCTTAACGACCCCTCATACCGTAACTAGGGGGGCGCACGCCTGTTAAGGCGGCGTGCAGTTTTACCGTAAGGTTCGGCCGACAGGTCTATTTAATTAACCCTTTTCTAACTTATATGAATTGTTGTTTTTAATTGTTCTGACATGTAAATTGTAATTGTGAATTTGTGGGCAAGGTAATTTGTGTTCTTTCTTTTGAATTAAGTTCACATCTGTTTATCACAGACATTTTCTGATAAGATTTATTGGTGTTGCTGGTAGTATTTCGGCTGTACTTCTGTGGTAGCAGTATCTCCAGGCTGCAAGTCTTGTATGGTAGCAGTAGTTTGTATTTGGAACCGTTGGTTTAACCAACGCCCCCGGCGCAGGGGACCCTATATTATCCTGATAGGATAGGGGGGCTCCCTGGCTGCTGCGTCAGTTCCTGTCCGGGTTTAACATTATCCAAATACCGGTCTGATGAAGGCCTCCCATGTTTTGGTTTTATTAGAAAGTTCCACAGTAACATGTAGGCTGCCCCTCTGTGGTAGCAGCAGTGAAGCGATTTGCGGGTGGACTGGAGACGTAGCAGTAGCTAGCTAAGATATTGAAATTACAATTCTGATGTTAGTTGACTTGTAAGACAGCCGGCCGGTCGAAGGGTTGGGGCAGATCCTCTTAAGACAAGTTCCTGATCAGCCAAATAAAACAGATTGTGCTCTCTTAAACTCGGCACAAAATCTTGTGTAACATTTAAGCGATCTAAATGTAAAAGTCATTATTTCAGTGGTGCCTAAAGCGCTCGCAAACACCTGTATGCGTCGGCCTTATAGTCAATGTTAGACTACACTGTGCACTGGTGTATTCGGCACAACGCTGCGGGCAAGTTCCAATGTCGATTTGTTTCGAGTAGTCATCGGACAAAGTTTGCAATGCAGGGGTGCCCCTACATTCGCCACAACCTTCCCTTAAGCGTCCGTCTTTCGTCAAATGCTTGCGCCAACATGCACGCTGTTTTGGACGCGCGAGGTGGTCGCCCAATTCAAAACTGCAAAATCTGATCAAAGAGGAAGCGATGGTACAAAACAAAACATCCACACGCAGATATGCCCCCGCACGTTCTGCACCACGAACTTCGTCCGTTTCGCCCTTCCTGAAGCATTCGTTCTTCCCCAGTGTCTGGTATCTCCGACATGGTGCCGGATGCCTCTTCCTCCTATCAACCAGCTCATGGCCCGGCCCGATTGGTTGAGGCTGTGCCTTACTACATGTCGATCAGGTGGGGGCACTGGCCGCCGGCCGAAACCGTCAATGAGCATCCTCGGCCAGTTTTGAGGATAAACCTCGATTGACGAGCAAATTTTATCAGCAGCCGTGTGTACCGCCGCATTGTGTACACGATTGTAACAAATCCGCAGGCTTGACCCGTCTTATATCGACCCGGAGTAAGCACTTGCTTCACCATCTGACTCCTTTCTCCAGCAGGAGTTGTATCCACGTAACTGATCAATTTGTCAAGGCCGCTCCTGTACTTGTTGTATTCAACATTCCGGGCGTAGCGGCGATAATGTGCGCCTCTTTCTTGAGCCTTTGTGAGCCGAAAGCGCCGGCTGAACTTCTCGGGATCATTGGCCTCGCGGTACCCGTTATGCGCAGTTGAAACTAGTTCAGCCACCTTGATGTCTTTCCACAGCGTGAACGTTGTGCCCCAGTTTGCCGACCAAAAAAGTACCACCGGGGTCTTATCCAATGGTTCTTGATTGAAAAAAAAAAAAAAACCCCCAATCGGCTCCGGGTTTTTTGCGGCTATCTTTTGAGAAGTCAATCGGCTGTCCCCGTGAATTCTCTTTCACGGCCCCGTTAGATAGGTAATCGCGCTCCAACAGTTTTTCCTGGCTAATAGATAGGATCCTTACAACTTGTCGCAGTAATTTGATGGAACTTGTTTGTGGTGACCGAATGTCACTCGAGCGCGATATCACGACTTTCCCCCGCCGCGTGGTTTGAAGGTGGCATAGGCAGTAAAAGTGCACTGTATCATGTCCCATTCGCATAATGCTTACCTCTTAGCCCTGGCTGATAGGCTTGGTCGGCATTCGATGGTTTGTCAGCCAACCGTAATGCCCCTTGTATGCACCATTCCTTCCTCGAGAGATAGTGTGCGGATTGCAGGTTATACGTCTCCTGGCAATTCCGCTAAACAGTTTCCTCGGCGAACTGGACTCTATCCAGCGATGCTTTCGGATGTAATTGAACTATGCTCTTTTTCTTCCTGAGTTTTTCCTGCAATCCATCTCTTTGGGTCGGAGTCGGATTCGCACAAGAGATGCTACCAGACAGGACGTCAAAACGTCGTTTTTTTAACCCCTCGCATTGCAAATCATCGGTTTTCGTATACCCGGATGGGTCGACCAATAATCCTTGGCCTTCGCCAGCGAATTAAGACCATCACCAATTGATACCAAACCACGCGCGGATTTCGGCGGCCGTGGCGTCTTTCTCACCCTCTTTTCTCTCAACCGGATGTTTGTCCATCGGCGATCTTCCTGAAGAGATTACGGAGAGAAAAACTCCGCAAATAGTCCAGGGGACGCTCCTGTTGGTCAGCGTCCAAAGGTCGGTCCACTCGCATGTGTCCGCTGAACACTGTCGACCCCTCGCACCGGGTCAAATGTGGCGTCCAGCCGAGATCGTCCTTAGAAGGGTCCTGCAAGTCAATCGGTCCCTCGCTCTGGGTCATTTTTCTTCTTTTCCTGCCTCGTCTATGTACTCGGCACCCTTCTTGTCGCGGTGGGCTGGCTTGGGGCTGCCACCCGGGATCAATCAGATAAAACATCCCTTCTGATCCTATAGGCTCATCAATGTCACTAGCTAAAGTCGTACCAGCGTTTGGGTCGCGTCAAGCGCAAAAGCTTCATCAACGGTTTCGGCACCATGTCATCGTGCACGACTATCCTGGGGATTACCACGCGGAATTGCTCCGATCTTGGCAGAAAAGCCTTGCCCGATGAGTCTTTAGGCAACCGTGCCCTTTCCCCCGGCTCCTTTAGCCTTCTTTGGCTTTGGTGTTGCATCAGCAGGTCGGGGGAAGACTCCGGCTCCGCTGATGAAGTGGATTCTGCCTAGTCTGCTGCGCGCTTTGCTGCCTAACCCGCCTCGTGTCGGCAAGATTTCAGGTGCGGTCGCTGTCTTTGCTGCCGCTACACTCCCCTGTATCCACCCGCGGCTTCTTAGGCTTATTTCCAGCCTTTTCATCTTTCCTTTTTACAACCACCGAGGTAAGCTTTTCCTCGTGGAGGACTCTGAAGTGCTTGTCCGTCGTGTCCTTGCTCGACTGATACAGATCGCTGCCGATCGCTCCTTTCTATAACCTTTTTAATTTCCCGCCACTAATCTCACGTGCCACGTACCCCACGTGACGGTTATCACTACAAAAGTATGCGAAGACGAAAAGAAAAAATTATTTTACCTTGAGTGGGACTCGAACCTGAATTCGGAATCCGAGCGGGTTGGTTTGGTGTACCGTAGCGTCTGGTCTTCGTTCCATCGTCCTATCCACTGAAAGCCTCGATACTTCCCTGAAAACTATGCATTTTTATATAATCCTTATACTTGGAATCAAAGTACCGAATTACCGGTCACATGAATGAAACGGATCTTTTCAACCGTCCAAAATTCTCCCAAAGTGACTGCAACGATCTTTTCACCCCAAAATTTTCTCGCGAAGTTGACTACTTCCCGGTGGAAATCAGATGCCAACATAACCACTAATCCTAACCCAAATCAGATGCCCTATCCCTAATCCTAACCTAACTCTTTCACTATAATTCAGATGCGGCCGCCTTTCACTAAAATCCATTTTTAACGATTTTTGACAAATATTTACATTTGAAAATGGAACAAGTTCCCTCTTTCGAAAATTGACTAAGTCCACTTTGAAAAAACGACCTAAGTCCAGAGGCGATCACTGCCTCGGTCTTTAGCGGGAAATTTGGCCCTAGATCCAACAGCCATAGTTTAGGGTGAAAAAAAACTAAGTCCAGAGCGGTCGGCTTCCTTGATCTTTGGCCGGAAATCGCGCCTACATGCGTGTAACTGGTCCGCTTCCGACTTTTGAAAAAAGAACTAAGGCCAGGCGACCACTGCCTCGGATTTAGCGGAACTTTGCCCTAGATCCAACACCATAGTTAAGGTTGAAAAAAAAAATAAGTCCAGAGCGGTATGATGAAAAAAAAAAACTAAGTCCGAGCGGTAGGGCTTACAGCCAGCCGGAAATCGCGGGTACATGCGTGTAACTGTTCCGCTCCGGCCTTGTCAATTTTTCAAAGCCCCACTGCAGTGGCTCGACTATGTATAGTATCCGTTCTGGTCCCGAACCACACCCCAGCCGCTGCAGGCCCGGCTTTTTGGCCTCTGCGCATGCTACTTTTTTGTAACCTCAATGTACGCTACCGAAGCCGTCCCTATAATCACCATCCAGATTTTCGCATACGGACCCGTCCATTTTTAGCTCTCTCCACGGAGAGCCGCTCTCGGGAACATCCACTACAGTGGGTAAACGCCCCGTCTGCCGGCTATAAAAATGTTGGCGCAAAACACACTAGCCGCTCAGACAAAAACCACGACCCTTGCCAGTCACCGGATATACTCCCCTATATATACGTTCTGGTCCCCCGACAGTTGGGCTCCCATTGGCACTTTCTTTCTACCGTCGGTCACCTGAACCACTCCGACCAGTTGTGGTTCTGCGATCAGAAACCAGGCAGGCCCGGCACTCTTTCATACATTATGGTTTTTCCCTTCAAAACCCTATTTTAAGTTGGGTTTGCGGAAACCGGAGTGGCCAACATTTTTTTTTAGTAAGCGCCGGGTGATTCCGGGCGACAGAAGTGGTGGCGAATACCGCACGATCCAAACCTTAGCTGGGCCACGGCAGTACCCTTCAAGTAGCCGGGCCCGGCAGCAAAATTTATCTGGGCCACAGCGGAAATCACCTATTTATTGGCCGGAGATAACCCGTAGAGTCTGCAAGAAAAAGTTGGCCACCGTTCGGTTTCCGCAAAACTTCTGTAATAAGGTTGTTAAGGGTTCATATGTAATGTTTTAGAGAGGGCGTATCATCCGTTTCTGACACCGGACTCGCACAAGTCTTGGTTGTACTGGGCTATCGCTATGAAGTTGCTCTAAGGATAAAGTATGGGTCGCGACCAGATCGTATACTATAGGAGGGTAATACATCTCAGACATCAAAATGGAACTAAGTCCAGAGTTCAGAAACAAACTCAGTCCATAGCGGACCGCTGACTTGGTCAGCGGAAAGTCGGCCCTAGATCTTTAGTGATCTTTCAGCAAAAGTCACCTACCGGCCACGGCAGTGAAAGTCACCTAGCCGGGCCACGCAGGTGACTTTTCAAAATGAACTAAGTCCCAGAGCGGACGCTTCCTTGGTCACCGGACAGTCGCCCTAGATCTTTTAGTATCTTCAGTGAAAGTCACCTAGCCAGTCCCACGGCAGTGAAAAGTCACTTATCCGGCCACTGCAGGTAGACTTTTAAAAAATGAACTAAGTTCCAGAGCGGACCGCTACCTTGGCCAGCGGAAAGTCCACCTATATCTTTCAGTGAAAAGTCACCTAGCCAGCCACGGCAGAAAGTCACTTAGCCGGGCCACGCCAGGTACACTTTTAAAAATGGAACTAAGTCCAGAGCGAGCCGCTTCCTTGGTCAGCGAAGTCGCCCTAGAACCGTCAGTGAAAGTCACCTAGCCAGGCCACTGCAGGGAAAAGTCACTTAGCCGGGCCACGGCCGGTAGCTTTAAAAATGAACTAAGTCCAGTGCGGACCGATTCCTTGTTCATCGGACAGTCGCCCTAGTCTTTTGGTGAAAGTCACCTAGCCGGGCCACGTTTGTAGACTTTTCAAAAATGAACTAAGTCCAGACGTAACCGCTTCCTTTAGTATTTTACCTGAAAGTGGCCGCTAGACTTAAAGTTGTGGGGTGGCTGAAAGCTTTCGGCCTGTACGGCTTGGTTGCTGGCCGCGATCAACGACTGAATGGAGAATTTTGCCCAAATTTGAAAAGTTGGGTAAAAGTGGGTTTTAGTGATTTAAGGGATATAGATCCGATTCGGATTATTTTTTTTTTGCCATACATGTAAGTAAACAATTATTATTATAGTAACATTAAAATAATGAATCCTTTTATGCGGAAAACAAACAATTTCATTGTGGAAACTGTTGCTAAACGTCCTCTGCCCGCTACAAACTCTATTTGAAATGAATGTGTATATTTTGCAACCCCCGTAAACATACAGATTCCCTAAATATATATATATAATATATATATATATTTAATATATCTATTATAAGAATTTAATAAAATCTATATTTTGGGTCTTGATATATCAACATAAAATACGTTTTTCAAAACGTATGGTTTAAGCGCAAGGCTCATTATGCATTTTTCCGTCTTTTTGCACAATTTCGTGTTGTTTTGAGACACCATGTTTTGTCCCCTAATTTTGCAGCCCCAATAAAAAAATGTTGTTGATTTGGGGTTTTCTTATGACCTTCCCTGGTATAAATTTCTGCAAAATTCCCTCGGAAACGTTTCCTAGGGGAAGGTGGACCCCCTCCCCGTGGGCACGACGGGAGTGAAAACCCCTGGTCATTCTTTTAACATTTACAAATGTTAATATTAGTAACTCAAAATGGGCATATTTTTCGGGTGAATTACATCCCAAACCAATCACCTTTCGGCACAAAAATTTCACGTGCAATGAGAAAAACAGTATCTTTCTTCCGACACCAAGACGAGGCATTCGTAATCGGGCCATGGGACCGTTAATCTTTACTCGTTGATATCATAGGTGTTTAATCGAAGTTAATATGTATAATATTTTTTTATCAGATTTGCCACATTCTTTGGTTTGTATGAGCGAGATCTCTGACAATCCTTCGTAGCCCCCACCGTAAAAACATTGAAAACAAATTTCTTAGAATTTCTCAGAGATTGATTAAAACTCGTAATGTTTTTCAAGAGTCCTGCTTTATGACCACAGTGAACAAGCGGATGCGCTCGAAGCCCTTTTGAAATCAAGAATAAAAATCATATTAAAATAGCCCGAGGGATGTATATATGTAGGTAGAATCATACTATATTACGGACAACCCGGTAAAAACGTACAGTTATAGAAATGAAGAATAACATATTATGCTGTTTGTCCTGAGGCTAGCTTAATATTGCATTGTAAGTATTATCAGGAATGTTTGTTATGTGAGCCATCAGAAGGTCTTGGCCTTCGTTTAATTCAATATTGGAACATATGTCATGTTAGGAAGAATGGTCTTCTTTACTTAATTTTGTTCAACCACATGAGTGTGCATGGGCATCGTAACCGAATCCCGAATCTGACTAAAAGTATAGGAAAGTGTACATTTATTTGTAATTTGGAATCAGCTTGTAAATATGTTTAAAGAAGGTCTGTATGAATACATTTGTGTTATAAATAGCTGTTTTAGCTTAGAAGCATTACGAGTTTATTGAGGATACCATCCGGATTGGTGAAAATGTTTGTTCTATCGCCACAGTCGAAGCGTACGTAATTAGCAGTACGTGAAAAGCGGTATTCAGGAGCCTTTTAACGCGGTAGTGGATTCTACGGATGGCAAAATGTTTGCCTCTCGGGTTTCTTGAAGAAAAACAAAGTTGTAAACGAAGAAAACCAAAATAAAAGTAATATGTAATCCGTGCGATAGGTTTTGCCCTGCCTGAAGTACACTTGTCTAAATCTGGCACGACAACATTGCACAGTCTCGTTTTGGAATACTTCAGGCAAAACTGTGATAAAAACATAACGTAGGCTTTCCCATTTGGATACTGATAAACACCAGCAACATTGATCGTCAAGTAGGCAAATTATTGAACCCTATACAGCTGTTATGAGAGCACGCTATGCGGATATTAAGAGAAGTGAAAGTAAAACGTATTGGCAAAATCCATATATTCCAAGTTGAAACAAATAGCCTAGTTATAACGTCTTCACCATTTTCTTCTTAACGATCGGATGGTGTGTATTGACCACGTTGTGAATATAACACGTTTGATCATATTGCTTAGCCACAACGAATGAATCTGTGCAGAAACGCTAAATATAATCTCAAATCATATTTGTGTTTTATGGAAAAGATGAAAATATAATTTCATAAAGTAAAAAAGGAATAGAAGCAGATGATTTTAGGAATTGATGAGATATGTCTGTATGCATTAGTTTGAAATTTCTTTACAGTCTGGTAGACAATCTTTAAAAACATAATCAGTTCAAGGTACGCTTGCTCTATTGCCCAAACTACCTGCTATTAGGAACATGTTTCGAGATAGATAACGCGCAGGTGTGGAATGTACACTTTGAGAAGTTTTAAGCTAATGCTTTATGTTCTCAGTACAAAACTTATACATTTGTTTAAACAAATCTTTCTTTTTTCACAATTCAGAAAAGCATACTTGAAAGAATACTTGCTTATTGAATTTTATAAACATATAAATTTTATCTTTTGTTGTTCTTTTAATTTTGATTTTCTCCTCCCATTCTTATTTTTTTTTGCTTGTTGTGGTTGAGGTTTGCAGTTTTATCGAAGTGAGCAGCGTTTTTAATAGCTTCGTGACCGTACGGAATTCAATATATTTCATTTCTAATAGTACAAGGGCGTATTCAAGGGGCATTTGGCACATGACACTCCTTGATAAATAATAATCTTTTGCAATCTGTGGGATGATGATTAAAACAGAAAGAATCCAATATCTTTGAAATAAAATTCGGGTTTAAAACATTATTTTTCTAATATGGATTAGGGTTCATGTCCACATTTTAACTGAAATGGTTTTATTTTTAGCAACACTGCCAGCAAAGTCCACTCTTGAGGCTAGCGAGAGAACCTCAAATTACACTCGTACAGGCCTGGAACATTTAGACTGCTTTAGCTGTTACATGTATGAAGACACAACGTGTTGAGAGAAAGCTGTACACTAGTCTAAAGAAAGTAGGTGGCAACGCAACGTAGCCTTCGTAGGTTCACATGAAATGACATGGCGAGATGATCATCAAACACGACTCCGAGTTTCCGCACTATTAGAACAGGGTTAACCTGTGATTGACTACCTTTGCACATACGGTATGCCGTTGACAACGCACTAAGTAATGGAAGGAAATACTCGCACTCATTTCAGTAAATTTATAAAATAACTCTGTCCACGATATATCAGTATTGAACGTATTTGCACCAGATACGGTGAATTAAATTGCTTAATTTCCACAGGTGACTAAACACTAGGACAATACAACATATCAGCTATGATATTTTTGCAGACGTTCATTTTTTTCGATAATGTTTATATAAAAAAATCGTAATGATGTTTTATACAGATTGCACATTCGACACTGCATTAATTAATACAATCCGCAATCGAAAAAAAAACAGATGATACAGATAATGTTGTGCTTCACAGAACATGAGATATTAGTAACTTTTGACAGGTACCAGATATTTCTACCGAAACCTCTGGAAGATTAAATATTGCTTAATATTAGATCTTGATTACTGGAAGAAAGTACGACTTTTTCTTTTGATTTTTATGAATGTTTTTTCAGAGGTCTTCATTTGGGCATGTCAAAATAAAATTTAGAAAATAATATTTAAAAACATGTACTGGTACCATTAATTTTCATTAAAACAATTTATTATGAAAGTCACTCGGCTAGTTACTGCTTTAGTTGGAAATTACTTGCCATTTCAGTCCAGCACCAATTGTGCAACCAAGCGTTCCTGTGCACCTGTGGAAAACACTTTTTGTCGGGATGTAGATATTCTACAGGGGAAAGCAACTAAATCTTCTCTAAAAAGTGATGCGATGTGAATCTCTCATATTTGTCAACAATCAAACATCCTCTGACCTCGGTGATGCAAGCGTCTAGTTCCATGTTGTATTTCCTCGAGGACTGATGTCATTTGGTCCACGTACGAAACCCTGTTGTACTCCATATCTTAAAGGGTGCTGTCGGACAGTGACAACACGACTGGGCAAATGTGACTCACTTCAAATTCATTGACACCGTATAAGCGTTCTTCATCAGATGAACGATAACCACCTTGCTTTTGAATACGGCGATCTATTGTTGCTTTTATTTGTTCCACCTTCGGATGTTGTCCTCAAGGTCTTATTGATCTAAATGGCCTTAATGTTGGGTGACCATAAATAAATGAAAATAAATAAACAATACAAAACAGAAACCAAAAACATACAAAAATATATAAATAAAAAGTATGAATAAAAAATAAGCAAAAAAAATAAAAAACAAACAAAAACAAACAAAAACAAACACAAATGTCAGATTGTATTCCTGTATTATAACAATGTCAGAGTTTTTCTTTTTCATTAACACTTCTTCACAACAGAAGAGGATTAAAGAGAGAGAGAGAGAGAGAGAGAGGGGGAGAGAGAAGAGAACGAGAAGAGAGGAGGGTGAAAAAGAGACATAGTAAACGACAACGTCAACTACAAACGAATATCGTAAAGACTATGCTGTGGAACGGTTCAGGTAACTAAAATAGTTGTGTAATTTTGACACATTAAGTGTTCGTGCCACAATGTGTACAAGTAGACACGGAGACAGTACCCAGCAACCGTTTGCCCTTTTTCCGTCTACCCACTCTTATATCTGTTTGCCTGAACACGTCCTCATCAGTGGATATACAAACTACACAAATCCGTGTTGTATTAAGAGTCTTGGAAAGATATCAGGGTAGTACAAGCTAGTTTGCATTAAATCCTGTTGCTCGCCAAAACCAACACCAACGATATTGTATTTTAAAATGTGATTGTCGAAGTTTAAACCTATGGGGATGTTATTCCATCCATGGTGTGCGTCAAGTCTAGTTTCAGCCAAAAACGGCTCATTATCCCCATCTTTTAGCGACTGACAAATGAAGTAGTTTGTAATATTGTCTATTGAATTTTGTTTCTAACTGTGTTGCTTTCGGCTTTTATCAAACCTTCTGAGAAGACTTAGATCGACATTCTGTTTGAAGTTTTACAGGGTGAGCACTGTGCTTTTGTAGATAACGTTAAACATTCTAACACAGGTTTGTAAAAAAATGTTTTGAACAACTTAAAGCAATCGATGATAGATAAATAAAAGATGGTGTCTATCGGAATCCTCAAAGACTGAAAATCACTATCAACAGCCTCGCACCCTCACGTTACTCCATCAAAACTAAGATTTTGATATCAGAGGAAAGTTTATATTCTTTTCAATACCCCAGTGAAAAGATAATCGGTTAAAAAAAGGTAAATGGCGTGATATTTTCACCAACAATAATCACTCAATACTTTCAAAAAAACTGATTTTCTCACAACCAAGGGTATATATTCTAAAATTCATGGAGTAATGATCAAGTTGGGGGGGG